>CAJJDN010000258.1:0-10519 GCA_905182985.1 Paramecium sonneborni | reverse complement strand
TAATATAAAAATGAATTAAAAGTGGCGTTCAATTAAATTCGGAAGCAAGTAAAATCTAAATTTAATTTGTCACTAGAAAGAAATGGATAGGTTTCATAAAAGAATATCTTAATATCAAAAATTAAATGCCATTATTAATGCGCTAAAGTTTTGGCCCAGAATTTAATCAGCGTTTTTGTTTATTTCCAAAAATTGGATGCAGACCAACTTGTGAGATTCTTTACCAATTCTACTTTAACAACTAATGTCATTATTATTAAGTATATTTAAATTTTGTTAAAAAGATTGATAGTACTTGCTGCTGATTATGTTTATATCTCAAAAGGTCTAACGTATGTTCTTTAAGACATCAAAAATACTGATCAACAACCTATTTATTAATTATGGGGAAAAAAAGGATATGCTATGAATTTTTAAATTTAATTAAGGAATAGAAAGATTGATAATGGAGATATTACAAGATTGTGGAACCTATTTGATTATATCAAGATATCAATAATACTCCATAAGGAGCTAAAATATGAGGTATATTTCTTTTTATAGAATAAATACAAATGAATTTAATAATATATTATCCACCCATATAATCAATATATGTTATTGTTCCTTGAGATATGATAACATATGATACATGAGTTAAAGCAGTAGTATTATCAGCTGTCAATTTGATTCTTCTAATTAAAAATAGAATAAAGGAATTGGATAATATTTTGCCCAGTACCTAAAAGCAAAATGATATTAAAACTTTATTTAAAAAACATCATTTTTCTAGTAAAAATTACAAAAGGATATCTTTTCTAATATATTTATAAAAATTTTGTTAACAATTTAATTAATCTCTTTATTCTAATCACTATAAAAATAATTGAATAAATGAAAAAAAATATATAAATGACTTTATAAAAATTAAAGATCCATTTAGATAAAAGATGAAGAATTCCTAACTTTAAACTAAAACCTCTAGATTAGAATCAAAAAAAAATATATTATATCAATTCATTTAATAAAATTAATTATGCAAAATATGCCTGAACAAGTGATTGAGAAGCTAATATGATGAAATCCTTTCAATTGATCTAATATTATAATGATTATAATATCAAAAAATATTTTTGTTTTAAATGCTTCTTGGAAAAGACTGGAATGAAAAATATTTTTGGTATTATAAGGTTTTTTCATATGATTAAAGAGATTAAAGTAAATAAAAAATGACTCAAGAAAGAGTATGTGATATAAAATAGCTATAATAATCTATTTTAGAAGTCAATGATATTATGAAAAAAGTGATTGGTAAACTATATAAAATAGCATCGATCAAATAATTCAGGATAAGATAGAAAAAAATAACTGAATAATAAATAGATTTTTTAAAAAAGAGGATGAAAAAATTATAAAGCAATTATAAAGAAAATGATCAATGTGAATTTTAATTTAAAAATATGATACAAAAGAATATTTCATAGTTTTTAGATTCCATTAAGTAGCCACTTTTATAAAATACTTATTAATATATGATTCAATTAACAAAATTGAATAATAATATAAATAAAATAAGGTCCTCCATAAATAAAGAAGAATGTATGTACTTTTTTTATTATAAATTTTAGAAAACTCTAAGTTTAATGTAGAGTTACAATAGATGAGTGAGATATTATACGATAATTTAAATCAATATAAAATCAACAACATTTCTGATAAAAAATATTCTATTCAATATTGAATGTTATGATATTATTAAAGTAATAATGTTTAAGATAGAATGTCGAAAATAAAAAGAAAAATTTATTATTTGTTTATTCTTTGTTTCTAAAAAGGTACATAGGCATTATTGATAATTATTTTGAAAATCATCATAAATGAGTAGTATTTGAAATTCTGAGACTTAAAGAATTTTGATTACAAGAGAAATATTTAAGAATTATAATTCTATGGTAATAAGAAATATCGAGAATTGTGCAGTTAATGATAATTCTAAATCGAATTTGACTCACATTTCATCAAACTACTTACTTTGGAATAGCTGATAATCGTCTTTGATAAAGGTTATTCTTTCTTATATAAATCTAAGAAGGTACTTTGGCCTAGGCAAAATACATTTAAAGCAAAAAATAGATTTTATATGTTCCAATTAATGAATTAAATACATAAAAATTTGCAGAATTTAAGTTTTTTTGATTTTTTCATTGTTAAAAAAAGAGTCAAACCAAATTTCACAATGTTCATAAAATCGATTTTGGGGAAAAGTGAGATAATAGTTGATTTGATTAATTGTTTAACCTTCATAGTAAATAAATTAAGGATAAAGGATAAAATTTATAACAAAATATTCTTTAAGAAATCAATTCCACAAAAGGAAAGGACTAATATCTTTACTTTATAAATCTATAACATCAAATTCAAAAAAGAATGTCTCATTTTAATAAGATCTTTTTGAATGCAAAAATTTATTGTTTATATACAAGCACCTTATTGATAAAATATAATGGAATGAATAAGAAAATTCTGAAAATGAATGATGAAAGATGAAAAATTATGAAAAAATGAATTATGAAATATCTTAATTGCTGATATAATTTGAATAAATCATTATTGTTGAATCTTATCTTTTTTCTATTATAATAATAAAGGTGAAAATGTTAAATATTTATATTTGTACCTAAAAGATTCAGTATTTTTCTTAATGGCTTTATTATAATGAGAATTAAAAAAATTATATTTTTTTATTTGTATATTATCAAATTTTCACATAAAGCAATTTTCAAAATTCATGAAAAGCAAATTTAAACAAAAAAATATTTTTAAGGGCCTCTCTTTAAAAGTTGTAATTCATTTGCTTCTTTAAATCAAGCAAAAATTATTTTTGGGTACAAATAAAATTGAACATTTTTATGATTTATTTAAAGAATAAACTCATTAATTTATAAAAAAAAAGTCTAATTATATTAATTGCAAGAAATGCTAATTAAAATTTATTTAGTTAGAAAAGAGAGTCACTTATTTATTTTCACTTTTATTTACATTCATTCTCTATAATTACTCAATCAAAATATGCAGATTAGGCAGAAAATTAGTCTAGAAAAAAATCTATGAAAGATGTTAAAAATTTTCATTAAAGTTATGTTTCTTTGATATGACCAGAAAAGTAAAATGCCCATATTATTAAATTGATTAGTGCGAATCGTGTAAAAAGGAATAGACTCTATTAGCAAAACAATTAATTGTGTAATTGCAAAATTTTAAAATTTTCTAAAATTCTCATTATTTATTAGGTTTTGGCTTTTCTAATTATTGGGATAATTATTCTGGTTTTAATTTTATCTTCTTATTTAAAATAATTTAATCAATATTAAGTACAATTAAAGATGGATATTCAAACGAAAATTGTATTATCGAATAACTATCCAAAGTCACTTTAAAATAAAATATATCATTTATTGATTATATCTGTGTAATGTAATTAGGGTGAAGCAATCTAAATTTATAACATTTCCAATTATAAAATTTATTAACATCTTTATATTTACCAAAATAAAGATTGCAGAAAATATTTAAATCTTTTTGATATTGATTACATGCCTAATCTCATGTATTCGATATTATTGCTACTTGGCTGTTTTAAATTCTAAACATTCGATCAAATTTTCCAGTATATAAACCTTTTCAATATAATTAATAATTGTTGGTTACCCTCAACTCCACTAATCCGTTTATTGATTTTTTCTGATTTTGAAATGTATTTATTAATTTTAATAATAATTTGAAAGTCAATTATTATTATAATCTTAAATTTCTTGATTAAGTTTTTATCATATCATAAGTTATATGTGTTTGGTTATAATCAAATATTGTAACAAAAAATTGTTAGCAAATACACTATGCTTCTCATAAACTTAAAAAATTTTAAATTATATCATCAATTATCATAATATCAAGACTTGACTTATGAGAGTATATAGAAATTTAAATACTAATTTAAATCACCCAAGCATTTAGAAATAAATTATGAAAATTTTAGTTATAACTTAGGTTTTATTTAAATTATATTCAATTATTTTAATCGATATATGGTTTGCTCTAAGAATCTCTATGTATTGATTGTTTAGATTCAGTTAGACTCTTTTATCGCTTTTTTATTTTAATCGTAGATTTTGATCTAGAACAGGATCCATCTAATTTCTCTTTAAAATCAAAAATTTTATCCTTTATAGTCTATAATTAATTATCTTTTAACAATGCTAAACTTAGTAAAATCGATACTTGTATCATTATGTTGAGTCTTTATATTTGCATATAATTATTTGTAATGTTTATTTGATTAATTGTCATTTTGAAGATAAATAAAAATATTTGAGTTATTTTTTTTTACTTTCAAAATTGCATTATTTGAATGATATTTGCAAGAATTTTCCAATATTACTGCTATTGTTTTCTAAAAGTTATCAAAAACTTTTTGATATAACTACATCAATTCCAAATTTTTTTTTAATACTTATTTTAAATCCAACTCGTTTTTATTTGGCAAACCCCTCCATGGTTGTTTAATCAAATCAATGAAATTTTCTAATTAAACTTTAGCATTTTGAATTAAATCATTCAAGTTTTAACATCTTTAAAATATTGAGTGTATTTTTCTTTCAAGTTCTTAAGATTAAGGATTTTATTTAAACATTAATAAATATTCATCGATAGTTTAGTTTAATTCAGAATTTTCCTCTTTAATACCTTTCTCTTTTTCATTTATTTATTATAGTTAATCACTGTGTATTTTTTCAACTTGAATTATTTGATCATGTCTTATTTCTAATTTTTATGCAATCTCTTATAATGCATGAGCACTTATTTTTTTAGCTTCTTCTAAGGTTTATTAAAATATTTCATCCTTTTTTTTCACTTATGTTTGAAATTCTTCAATATTCTACTTTAAATTTTTAATCTCATTATTTTTGTTAATAATTTCACAATTATTTTCTTCAATCTATTTTTCATTACTTTAATTCTTTTATTGTTGCTCTCTTACTTACATACATGAATTATTTACTTGTACAAAATCTCTAATTCGTTTATTTTTTTAATTGCTTCACCAAATTTTTGTTATAACCTCCTAAAAATTAATAATTTTTTTACATCTTTTTTAATTTTAAAGTTTTATTTTAATTTCTCAATCCTTCTAATTCGTCTACTTCTAATTACTTATATATATTAATAAAATTTACTTTTTATCCTTAATTATTTTTTTATGCTATTGGCTCATCATTATTTTAATTAAACATTATATTAAGTAATTTTTTCAAATTTGGATATTCAATTTTTAATTTTTCTAAGTGTTCTTAAACTCTGCTTAAATATTGAATCCCATTTTCACCTAATGTCTCTTCAATATTTAAAAGCATTGTTATAAAACCCTTAAATATAGATTTTCTGACTTACTTGCTATTCATTATTTTGTGTTTAGTTTATTTATTTTTTGGATTATTCAATAAAAATATCCTTATCCTTAACTTTCTTAATTGATTTATCTAATACGCTTATTAGAGTTGTATATTGATTATAACTATGATTTAGTATATTTGGAGAGAAATACTTTTCTAATATTACTTCTCCTGGTTTGAATATGCATAATTATTTATTTAAAAATTATTTCATTTTATATTTGTTATTAAACATATGAAAATAGGCAATTCATTCTATTTATTTATCATAATTTAGGATTTATATGATATTTATTTTAAATCTATTAACTTTCTCTATGCATTATTTATAGTAAAATATTATGAAAACTTCGCTTGTAAGATTTATATATAGAAATTTTATCTTAAATTATCTTACTAAAATTTAAAGCATTTAATTATTGATATTATTCCTCTTAACAAAAAAAAAAACCAATAAGTGATCATTTTTTTTCTCTTTAGTCTGAGAACAAAAAAAATAAAAATCTGTCGATTCTCTGAGTCATCATATAATGCAAGATCATTTGAAGATTTTTATCTTTCAAAGTACATCATTAATGAACCATCATTCAAATACTCGATTAAAGAAGATGATAATCATTGTTTCTAGAATGTACATTCTGATTATAGATAATAAGTGTGATATATTATTCAAACTTGATCAAAAGAAGAGTTTATTATTCATTTTAATTATTAATCTGAGACTAAACTACACAAAGTATTGCTGCTTATTAAAGGCCAAGTTACAACAGCCTTCTAAAAAGTTTCCAAATATATAGCTTATAACAAACTGATCAAGAAAAACTTATTTTACAGGGAGAATAAATAAAGTATATCGATGGTAAAGTAGTGCCCCAAATCAAGAGAAAGCAATTTATGTTCCTCTTTCAACGATTTAATTTATGTGAGGCATTGAAATCCAGCATTTTCTCTTATCGCCCTTTTAAAAACTTATGCTCCACATTTATAAAATGAGAATTTATAAATTAATAATAATAAAAAATGAAGAACTTCACAAAATAGCGATATCAATAACAAATGATAATACTAGAGACATTCATTATAAATTTAACCGAATTCTGATTTCATATTTATCTCCTCCTTATTAACTAATCAATCAATTAAAATATCTACAAGAATTCTCAGATTTTAAAATAATCAAAATTGATATACAATAATTATTGAGCCATCATCAACAACATCGTTTTTTTTTGCCATCCTCTATTACATTCTCTTATAATGCTGTCCATCAATTTATTAACTAAGAATGATAGGATTAGAAAATTAGCTGCTAAGCAAAAATATCATATTTATAAAAGAATACTTACATTGATAAAATATTAATCGAATTTTAATGATGGTATTAGTACTTTATTACAATAACCTCAAAATAAGTAAAAACAATAATTATTGAAAATTCATAATAATTTACCTATATATTTTAAGTTTCGAATTTGTGATGTTTTACAGATAAAAGAAGCAATTTCAAGATTGAATTAGCAGTGAAATGACCTAAAAAAATTTACATCTTAATACTGAATTCATGTTATATTAAAGTCACAATATATAAGGGCTTGAAACTTCAGATCCAAGTTTTTTTGGTATAATAAAATTAATAGTATAAATTTTTTTATATCATTCTAAATATTTCCTAATCTTAATCTGGTAAGATCTATTATCTCAGGTTGCTAGATATTATCTATCATCACTTACTGTTCTTTACAATAATGCAGTTTAAAAATTATATGAATATATACTGTATTGAATTTGTTAAATTTAATTTACTTAATTGCTCTTTTTATTCAACAGCAATTATTTTGATGATGTAAATTTTTAAGAAACAAAACATACAATTACCTGCTTCTCTGACTTCAATCTCATCGATAAGCACTATCTTTTAAGTATTTTAAGTTTCTAAGTTAACTGTAACTTTTCTTAGTTGAATTCATAAACCTTAATTTTACCATATATTATTCCTACAGCTAAAATAGTTTCTTCTTTATTAAAATCCATTACATAACAAATGTTCCTCTTTTATTGAACAATCGTTCAATAACTCTCATTTGACTTATTTGAATAAGGTGATGCTTTGATAATCAACTGAATTTTAAATAATTCATTTAACTTTAGTTTCAAATTTTCAATTTATTTATATAAAATACCAAAATAGTTTTTGGTATTTTTATCTTAGTTAATTAATAAGGCTTTTGTTATAATCTGTAAATTAAATGATTTGAGATCAAAATTTAATTTATCTAGATCGGTTTTCATTTATTACAAGAATAAATTAATCTAATCTAATAATTCTTTACAATCCTATTCTTTCAATATTATTTATTAATTCTGATATTTTTAACATCTTTGATGTGCTAAGAAGCCTTTTTATTAAATAACTATTCATTATTAAGCCTTAATCTTCATAATAAAAAAAAGCATTGATGCATAGATATTATTTAAAAGGGAATTATAATAACTTCTTAATTTAAGCACTACAAATAAATTAACAAGAAAGGATATAAGATTACTTTATTAATAAAAAAATTTAAATATAACTATAGAAAAGCTTCGATTACATTCTAAAGGCCTTTAAAAGATTCCAATTATTATTTTATAAAAAATTATTTTTTATTTAATGTATTCTGAACTAGATGAAATAAGTACAGAAGCCAAAATGGAAGTAGAATTAAAGGGAATTTTTCGGATATAAGCAGAAAAAACATAACAGATTTCAAAAAAGAGATTATAGAATAAATTTTGATAATGGATTGTTTTAAGCAAAAAATATAAAAATGGATTCTTAATAAGGTGTGACAAGTAATCAAGCGAAAAGAAACCCAAAAAGATTTATAGAGGAGATAGAATTAAAGGGAACTGATAGTATTTAGGATTAAGAAACATAAGAAATTGTATTAAGAGATTTAATTCAAAGTACCATAAGCACATTGATTCTTTTGATGATTTTGTTGATTTTATCGACAAACAATTCAAATAAGTTTTCGCAACTTGTACAATAATCAGCGGATCCCTTAAAAATTAAACATACGTTTGAGCATTCTATTTAAATTTAATATGATTACTTAAACAAATATTAGTATTTTAATCATAATTCTTTAATATAAATCTAAGCAATTTAAACAATTAATATTTTCATATTTCTCACATGAAAAATGGCATATTAGAAAGAATTAAATATAATAGAATACATTGACAATATTATTAGTTAGTCTCATAAAAGCCATCATTACATACACATTTTTTTTGATCTTAATCTAAATGTCTGGTTGTTCATCTACATAAAGTGCATTCATTATTATTGGAACATTCTAAGCAAGTAATATTGCATTCTAGATATCGATAAATTATTACATTCACATTATTTATTCAAAGAATTAAAGTAATATGATTGGAAACATTAACATTAAGCACATATCAATGATAAATGAAGACTGGAATCACATGATAAGAAATTATTAGATAGTAAAGAACAAGTCAAACATGCTTTTTACATAATTCACAATTCTTTGTTGTTGGACTTTCAAAATATCCTCCTAAACATTAACATATATTTTCAGGTTAATAATGTTCTACAATTATCAATTGAACATGTATAACATTGGGTGCTAGATGAATTACAACTTAAAAAAGTTTTATCGCAAAACTAATATGATTTATCTACATCAGATTCAAACATTCCATCAGTACATAAACAAGTATTGTTCTTCAGATATCGTAATTATTCACAAGAAGTACAATTATTAATTGATTACAAGCATGCTGAACAACTATCTTAGCATTTTTAACGAACTCCATCTATTTCAGTATATCCAATTTAACATTTTATCCATCATCATAATATCAATAAATGCATGCATTTATTGAAACCAGAAACTAATATTCTAAAGTATTATTTTAGCATGAGGTACAAGTATCTGACTATGATTTACAATTTTTACATCTATACCTGCATTCTATTAATATAATTGATTATTACTTTGGCAAATTGGCAATCCAGAAATGAAATATCCATCTTTACAGATACAAGTATTTCCTACTTAATATCTATTATCACTTTCCATACAAGTAAGCCAATCTGTTTCTTCAATACCTCCACAAGTTCCGCAAGAATAATGACATCCTAATCATTAATGAATTGTATACTTTAACATTTAACTAATCCATTAAAGTCAAATGTACTTATAGCACCACCTAAAATTTTAATGGTGTGTTTACACGTACTTCCATCTAAATATCTATCATCATAGCTAGAAGTACAATTGTCAAATTTGTTTATTATAACAGAAGGAACTACAAACTAGACTTATAAGAACATTCTTTTAATTAATTATTTATATAATTACTTTTACACTATGATAAATCTGATTCTTCATAATATCCATCAGCACATTTACATGAGTTACCTTTTTATATTCTAAAATGAAATTCAAAAGAACAAACAATGCACCCATTTTCAGTATTATCAAAACATTTTTGTCAAGAATAGTGAAAGTCTATTGATATTTTTTAATAAATATACTTACACATTATAATTTTCAATATCATAATAATTAGCTTGGCAGATGCATGTTGAAAAGTCAAGCTATCTATATATGGTATCACATGTTAAACAATTAGATGAGAGTGGTCCATTACATGTATCCAGACATTTATATTTCTTTCTTATAATTTCTTTCTCATTATTAGAATTAATAAAGTGCCTCTTAACTTTCTTATTTTTCTAGCATCTGAAGGATGAATCTTTTGTATAAAATATCAAAAAAAGACAATATTTTAAAGTAGCTCGAAATTCCAAGTAATGCATTGTAACAATAATTCAAAAAATTTGTGCACACATTCATGTATTAATATGTAAATATCCAAGCACATATGTATATGTGTATCAATATAGTTAGCAATATTGAAAAAGAATAAAATCATAAATAAATTTGATATTCTAAAATGTTATTTACATTTCCATACAATAAAGTGAATATTAGTTCCAATATAGCTGAAATATAAACAAGTATCTAAAATATAATCTTAACATAAAATTTTTAAATTGGAGAAGTTCTTTT
>CAJJDN010000257.1:28100-40064 GCA_905182985.1 Paramecium sonneborni | reverse complement strand
AAATATCTAAATGTTTAAGTTCTTGTAAACATTATATTTGTTTAAGTAAGAATTCTGTTATTCTCTTCTTTAGCTGCTTTTAGTGAAACTGAATATAAAGTTTACGCAGAAATACAATTTACATGTTTATCAGCTTTAAATTCAGATTTAACTGAAGATATTATTAATAGGGTTAAAAGTTATTATTAGGATTAAACAGCAATAAATGTTTGGCTTATGGTATATCTATTAAAGGCTATCCTTTTTGTTGACAAACTATAAAATAAAATATATTTTAAATTTAAAATAATTAAAATGGGACCATGTTAATATAGTAAATCAATTGCTAAATAATCAAATTAAGCAAGTAACCAATAAGTCTTAATAATATTATTGATGAATCAGTTTAGGATTGCATTGAAAATTATTCAAAATAATATGATTAAATTAAGACATCTAAAATTATCAATCTTAAGATAATTAATTATCGGATATAGATCAATGAAGAAGATAATCATAAATTTATAGATGAATTTATTAATGAAGAAGTAATATTAAATAATACTGTTGATACTATCAATTTTATTAATACAAGATAAATAAATTCCCATGTAAATATTTTAGGGCGACAAAAAGTAAGTATGTTAATATCTTATATAACAATTTTTTTACTTTATTTCATGAATAATTAAATAATTTAAGTAATAATTATAAATGATGATAAGAAACAATCTAAGATATTGAAACATAATCCACTTAGTTATTAAGTACAAGTGTGATCCTTTTGAACTTAAAATTCCACTTTAGCTAAGTCTCTTATATTCTGTTTCCTATTTATAAACGCTACACTGAATTCTCTGTTATTTCTCATGCATTTTTCTCATTCTTTCCTGTAATTACCTCTCTAAATAGCCATCCAATAAAGATCAAAGGGATTTTTCTTCTAAAAAAAAGAATTTTTTGTTTTATACAGCAATACATAATAAGAAAAGATAGTAAAATTGTTGATTTAGGTCAAGTGTTTTTGGAAATAAGCCTAAAACAAAGATTATTATCCAATCCAATTTTAATGATTTCATTCAACATATTTCTAATGCTTATTCAATCTATCATTTTTGACCTAACAGTTATGATATTTTGCACAATAGTATGTATGATAGTGGCTAAAAATTGAGCAAATTATTTTTGATTAATTCAAGTTTATAAAAATTTGTGGATTGTTTATTGAGGAACTAAGGAGAAAGCGCTTGAAAAGTTTAAGCTGAATATATCACGTGGATGATTTAGATACAAGAAGATCAGTTATAAATCAATATGATATCAATGGTTTTATCATAAATATCGAGAGTATTACTCGGATGGAGATTTGCTGATATAGAATTTGAAGGAAATGAGTTGGAGAGGGCAAAGATGGTTTAAAGATTTGTAGTAATATGAATGCCATGGGGAAAAACTGTGAAAAAGATGAAGAATTAGATGAAACTGATGTAAGGTAAGATTTTATGATATTATTAAGAAAGTAAGAGGGTGGAGAGTAGAAAATATAATTATCCATGAAATTAAAATAATTTTTTTTGAACTTATCAGATTTACAATTTTAGAAACTGGATTCATATTATTAAATCAAAACTGATTTTTTTCATATATTTTCAGCAATTTGATTCTTTAATTATTTATTTAATTATTTAGATGATATCTATTAAAAAATTTACATTTTTTTATGAATCTAATTGAGGATCCAGAAGAAAGACTAGATTATGCATTTTTGAAATAAAATTTTCACATACAATAATTTATTTATAAATTTTTAAGTAAATTTCATTTAATTATATTGCATTTGTGAGTAAATAATTAAGATAAATATCTGATTAGAATTAAAATTTTTTTTAATTATTATTAAAATACTGAAATATGGGTTTGTTCTTTATAAACTAAAATTCTACCACTTTTCTCACCTTTTCTAACAATCATTTTACTCTTAGCTTTTTTTTAATTTCAATTTTCTATTGATATGATTTTAAACTACTTATTCTTTATTTTTTTATGACTATTAATAACCTTTAGTAAGATATCCAAATTTATCTTTCTATTAGATGAAAAAATGTCTCAACTCTTCGTATTGTGCTAATTAATAATGTTCGGTGAATATTGAAATTATCTAATTAAATCTAACCTTTAATTTTCATTAAAGTGCATTAATTCCTTCAATAGTAATCATTTTTACAAAAAAAGATTGGCGTCTTCAAATTCTTTTGGCAATCTTCGGATGACTCTGTTATAATAGTTTTGATCTTTCAGCTTACTCAATTAATCTTAGGTTTTGCTTACTCTAATACAGATTCATTGTTTTGAATTTTTTGGCTTTAATTTTATCTTATGAGTTAAAGGTTGTGGTTTCATCTGAATTATTAACGCTATATTGAAGGTTTTCATCTGATATAAATTAAACATTATCAACAATTAATCTTCTTTCTGATTTGACAAATATTTTTGCAATAGAATCTTACAATATTACAGTTAACTATAACAATATTATTGCTTCCTTCTTAATTATATGAGATATATAACCCATCTCTGTCTTCTTTGCTATAGATATTTGATTAAGTTAACTTTATTGGCTTTCTTTGTTTTCTATTTGCATTATGATCTTTCATATATTATCAATCTCTCTAAGTTATAAAATCGATTCATTAACTTCTTTTTCTTTAAACTATATATATTTGATTGTTTTCTTGAAAATTGCATTCTATACTAAATTCTTTTCTAGAGATTTCTTTAGAGCCAATATAATATTCTCTTGAAATTTCAATCTATCTCATTAATTTTTCTTATAAATTATTAGCAATATAAAATATAGGCTTAGTCAATCAAACAATATCAACTTGTGATAAGATTTATGCACAATTTATTTATAGTTTAGATTAGGATATAGAGATATAAACCTATCTTGATGGGAAAGAAAAATCTATTTACAATAAAGCTTGTAAACACTAAGAGGAGAAAATATTGCCCGAAAGAACTTTGATTACTAACTATGTATATTTGTTATTTATTAAAAATAAGTTAAGAGAAAAATAAAATGAAGTTCATTCCTTCAACTGGCTTCCAATTGAAGGCGCCAATGATGTAATGATGGAGAAATAAATTGTATAATTTCAATAAGAAGTGCAAGAATAAAACTGTAGAATATGAGAAAAAATAAAAAATAAAAATCTATTTAAGTGTTTACAAGATAAAAGACTTAGATAACATTTGGACGAATAAAAGAGTTATTTAAAGAGAGGAGTAGTTTCTATAAAAATTAAAGAGTCTTTTATTAATTAGCCTAAAGAAAGAAATGTAAAGTTACTTAGATTGAATATAAAATCTTTATCTCTTTAATCATACCTTTTAATCTGATCATAACATTGGAACACACAGTCTCGATCATATTATTTTTTTATTAAAAATCTACTCGTCTTTGTGAACACAAATTAAACTTAATTGAAAATAATTTAATAAATAGGATAACAATTGCGATTAGATTTATAAAATATGTTAGTGAAAAATGAAGTTGAATGAAACTAGCTGCTTAGAAGGAATATTAAATTAAACTCAGATTTGAATATTTATTAATGCTAGGATATGGTGGAGATATTATTATATTAAAAAAAGAGCAATTTTAAAAGTGATTTATAAAGAATATGAAGATTTGAGGATTGGAGAAGTTAAAAACCTAGATAATTGAAAGTTTGAATATTATTAGTTTTTAAAAAAAGAAAAACTTCCTCACAAAAATCCTTATTTCGATGACTCAAGCAAATGCTTCATTTGTAAGGATCTTAAAATATGCAAATAATATATATTAAGAAGGTGATATATGAAATTATAAGATATATAATCTACTTTATTTTATTTCTCATAAATCATATCCAAAAATGTCTCCTCTTTACGCTTCTTGTCCTTTTTTCTAAATCTCAAAGATATTTCTTATGAATTGTACTTGCTGTATTACCTTAATTGGCAATCTACCTACATAAAAGCAACAAAAATTTTTTTGTTTCTTGTTCATTTTTAATCTCTCTCGCTTCCTAGCTAACTGAATCAACTATTTGCTTGCCCTTTTATCTCTTTTACTTCATCTTACTAATTTTCTATTTATTCAACTTTAACAAATCCCATTAAAGTTTGTTGCTATTCGATTTTTTCTCACTTATTAAACTGTCAATAGTTATGTAGGCACACTTCATTTAGGAAGCATGAAAATTTTACTGTAGCCTATACCAAGATAAAAGAAAATGTACCTTGTTACATTCATTGATAGAAGTATTTATCAGTTTTTTAGAATTATTATATATTTAAGAAAACATGATAGAGAGAATAGAATTAGATTACTTGATTTATTTAATCATATGTTGAAAGCTTTATTAAATTTTGAAATAAATTAAGGGATGGTTCATTTTTTCAGGAATGGTTTTTAATATTTTATGGGTTTATATTTCAAAAGGGATTTAATAGATAGTAAAATATTAGAGTTTAGTTTATAATATGCTCCCTATCCTTTTAGATTTCCATAAAATATCAATAAAAAATAATATTTATAAATATCATTAATTCTTAATAACTCACAACATACCTTGTAATATTAAGAGTTTCATCTGTCTAAATAGCCTAGATATCTTGACTGCCATCTTGTGTTGATATGCTCTTGTTAGGTGATTTATCTAGTCTTGTTGATTCATCCCTACTGATTTTCTATGCTTCTTTTTTTCACTAATTATTTATATCTATCTCTTATTTTATTCATGCTGCTCTTATTCCTCTTGTAACTTTTGTTTATATAATTCTTAAAAATATATAATATGTTATTATAATTTGTTAATTGACGAAATTTCTTTCTCTTTGCTTATATATTTTGAAAGACTTAGTATTCAAGTCTAGAAAAGATAATAGCCAGGACAATAATGTGACATGTGTAGTATTCACATCATTTAGAATGACTTAGAGGAAGATATTTGAGGAATTTAGAGTGATATTTAAAGAAAAGAAAGCATTAAATTAATAAAGGTTTTAGTAGAAAAAGAGATTCCTTACTTGTATGCAGAAATCTATATTCTTTGGCTTCATGATTTCCATCCAGATCTTTTACTCTAAAATTAAATAATTAACAAACTCAACTACAACCTATATTCCTTACAAGGAAGGCTTTCCCATTTTTTATAAGAATACATTTTCCAAAAGAATTAAATTATTAAGGTTTGAGAAAGGAAATTTTAGGGTTTATCTTTGTAAATTTTTAAAAGATTCAGCACTATCATGCAGAAGCAATCCATAGCTTAAGGTTTGATAATGGCTTCAAGATTAATATGCTAGAACATTTGAATCGCATTTTAAGAAAGGAAATATATCTCAAGATTGTAAAAGTTATAAATTAATATATAAAAATGGGAATTTAAACAAACCTATTATCAGATCAAAAAAATACACAGAAGATAAAAATGATTAAATATTTATCAAAATAAAGATACAAAAAACCTGAAGCAGAAATAAGAAATGAATGAAAGTATAAATTTATTCAAACTCATCCAGAGAAACTAATTAAGATGATACCTTACATATTACAGGAGATTTAAAGAATATTAAACACAAAAAGAAACGTATGAAATAGTATGATACTAATGGGAATATTATTTAATGGCTGTTTCTTAGGATATCTAGCAAGCAAGAAAACCAATTTGTATTGATGTAAATTAAAACCTTCAAGATTTTACTTCTGGTTCTTGAAGTGATTATCAATTAGAATAAAGTTATTGATAATGTAAGTGAACTATTAAAAGAGAATATATCAGATAAAAAGTAATTTTAAGTTCGCAAAAAAAAACGAAAACAGGAAATTTTGTAAAGATTAAAAATAGCAAGGTGAATATATGTAATAATAATAATCTTACAATAGATCAGTGAGTGAGAAGGTAAAAACTATATATTCATCTTTCCTCTTTAAGGAACTTAGTAGGTAATTGCCACATACGAAGAAAATAAGGTTTTCTTTTAATTTTTTTTGATGAAGTTACTAATAAATCTTTTCATCATCTATAATTGAAATCATAAGACTCTTTTTTCAAAACCCCAACAGCTAGAAGAAATCCTTTCATAATACTATAAAAGTTTGCATTTTTATTGTAGTTAACAGATTCTATTAAGAATAAATGGCTAAAAGAGTTGACATGCATGTATTGTTGAAACATTTACAAAGAATTTCTATTTTGTTGAGACTCTTGAATATGTATCCGTCTTCCTATTAATAGAGGTGTTTAAGTAGACTTTATATATTTGATATTAGATTGAGTAAAAAAGCTAAATTGACTGATATTGTTTCAATGGCAGAATGCAAGCAATTTGGTAAGGAGAACTACTTATAATTAGGGAAATCCAAAAAACATAAAACAATATTAATTTCCCATAATCATTTGTAGGTATTTTGGACATTTATTTTTTAATTTGGATAAGAAGTACTCAAATTTAATAAAAAATTCCTAAATATAGAGATGCTGATATTATCAAGAGTTTATAATTTTTATCATCTTCATTACTTAAATTCTATATAGGATAACACTCATTTGATAAAGGATTTAAAGATAGATTTTCAGATGTTATTGTTTCCGCAAACAAAGTTATCTTTGTTGAGAATATTGATCTATTTATGATGTTTTTGATTTAAAGATAAATAAGACATTGAAAAAGGGTGCTCCATTTAATGATAGGATAGAATAAAAAGTAATTGTTTACGATGATTTATCATCACCTCCAAAATACACTTTGGAGTGGTTTGTTTAAATAGACATTAATTCTAAATAAATAAAAATGCTTGCGCGAGTGCCTTATAAGCAAGAAAAAATCTATTATTTTATGGGGATAGATCATTATGTAAGTTGGTAGGTATACCAGAAGGCTGTAACTTAATTTGCTACTGATAACTCTTAAAATATTTATTAAGGCAGTTATGTTTAATTCAAAGTAGAATATTAAAAAGATAGCATTTTGTTTATTTTTGATATTTCTAGAAATTAAAGACAATCTTATACAATAGTTTGATTAGAAGAAAGACCATACCTATTCATTCTCTGTCGCTAAAGATAAATGACATGTTCCACATAGATCATTGATCACTAGATAATTTCTAGGAAGTGAAATTGAAGATAATGTTGAATTTGGTTATGGTTTCAGTTGATGCATTAAGGGAGAAGGAAATTTTACATTTTAAATTTAATTACACAGCTTAAATTAGAGATAACAGATTAGCACTACAATATATTGTGTTAAGATTATTATTGAATAAAGATGAAGGAGATAGATTATCTACAGTTTGGTATGAATAAGCAGCAACATAGCTTATTACTAATGATTTACCAGAAAATTCAACCTTATTATCTATAATACTAGTTGAATAAAGGGAAGGAGTTTGAACATACTTACATTTAGATTATTCATTAAAGAATTATTGGCTGTTGGCATAATTGAAGTTTGATGGTATTGATAAAGTTCTCCATATTTTAATGAAATGTATTCATGTCAATAGCCCTTCTTAACATCTCATCTTCAACTTAAAATTAAGATTAAGATTATGGTTGACAAGAAAGTTAAAAAATAAACATGAATTGATATTATTGAGAATATATTTATTTTTGTTGAGAAGGAGGTTACTCAAAATCTTTTTTTATATCTCAACTAATTCTTTTTATTTATTGAATTATAAGATTCTGATGTGTATTCTTTTTCAAAATAAAATAATTTATTTCGAACTTTGTTACAAAATTCATTTAATAAAGCCTAATATGTATATATTAAAATGAAACAGCTAATTATCAAATAAATTGAATATCGCAAAGAATGGAATAGGTTAATCACATCTTAGTAATCCATTTAAAACATATTCATTTTAGATTGAATATCTATTCCTTTAATATTATCAATTTATTTATCCCCTTTGAAATAAGCTGATGCTTAAATAATTTTAATTTGATTGAATTTATAATCATCAGAAAAAAGATTAGAAATTCTATTGATAAACCCTCTTGTATAATTTAAAATTATTTTTCCTTTAATCATTAGATTTCAATACTCAACATCTTCATGATATTGAATAATATCCCTACTACATACTTAAACACCATCATTATACTTTCTCTATATTAAAAAATTTTATATCCACTTTAGAATAACTGAAATAGAGAAATGTCGAAACTATATCACGATAAAGAATAATTGTTCTTAATTTAGGATTATTAGTTTTTTTATAGTGATGTAATCTATACAATACCAACAACATCATAAAGTTAAGGATTCAAAGTTAATCTTTATATGAAATAATAAGGTTGAATTCTAATCCCTAAAATTTTATCCATCCCATATGATTAGTTTTTTTTTTGATTTTTCTTATAATAGCCTTGACAATATCAACTGATTCATCTGAGACAGTTTTTTAATTCCAATTTTCTTTTATATAGTAATAAGTTTTAAATAAGATCCAAATATTTTTAATTATGTTTCTATTAAAATAACAAATTTGATATATATATCATTAAATTGATAATATAAATTTAATTATTTTCTATTTGATCAATGATATTAATCCTTATTTATTCTAATCAGAGAACTAATACCAAAAGTGATTATTTATTTCTCCCTCTTTTTTTTTTCATTCTTAAATTTTTCTCCCTCTTTATTTAACTCTTATTCTTTTAACAATTTTTTTCTTCAATTTATTAGGTACTTTTAAGCAATCTTACCTTTTTCTCCTATAATTTCAGATTTATGTGAATTTATAAAAGATTATTCATAAATATTTTATGATATCTCAAATGAATAGACCGTTTGACTTTCCAAAAGAATTATCAAAACTTTCTAACTTTTTCTTGAAAAAGTTTATTTGGTCTTCCAGTTGTGAATCCAATTACTTTCTCATAATTTTCCATTTAGAAAGAACCTTCTTTTGTAACAAATCTAAAATATCCAATATTTCCATTATTTTAGTTAAACCATGTATGGTTCTCACTCTAATTAAGTTAAATACATTTATTATAGTTTTAATTTTAATATATTGATATTCAAAATAACTAATTACAAATATATTTGGAAAAAAATTTAATCGTTTAATATAAATTGTTATGTAGAAGTATATAACTGTGTTCATTGAAAAAATCAGTAGTTTTATTGTTAAGATATATTATTTGAACATAAATTATTATTTTGAGAGAGTTTTTAAAATTGGATTTAAATCCTTTGAATTTAATTAAAAATTCATAAATATTAAAATATATAAATTACTATGATATAATTAAAGTTATTAGTTAGGTTGAACAATATTAATTCATCTTCAATATTGTTTTAAACAATTAATTAAAGCACATATTTTTAAAAGCTTTCCATGCTATCAAATAAATACAATTCTTTAAACTTAAGAATAATTAATCAATCAAATTAAATAATAATTTCTTTCTTAAATTATAAAATTTATTAATCAAAAATTATAGTTATTTAATTGTGATAGTAATAGTCATTAATTAAGCAGAAAGACTGCTCTTTGATAGCTTAAGCAATTTCTAAAATTTAAGGATTTTGCCCTCAATATCATTATATTATTTGATGATAGATTATATTTTAATAAGTCAAAAAACTACGTTAGTGGTTTCATTGCCAATAATGTTTTTACTTCTACTTGATCTTCAAATTATTTTTCTTAGCAGACTCAATCTTATTTATGGTTGCCTAAGCTTCTTATAATTAAGTTATTGATTTAGGAATTAAAATTAGGAGATGTTTTATTAAAAGAATTTGAAAGGGCAAATGGTTTAAAAGAATTGTCTTGTTTGAAAAAAAGATTTTATCATCTAGAAATAGCAAGAAAAGAATGAACCTGACTCTGAAAATTATAAAAAGATAAAGTTAATTTTAAAATTTTAGACGTTAAAACAATTATTGAGTGATTACATTTATTTATGCTGTATCTTTATGAATAATTTAAGACATATTATTACATTATTTGGTGCGTTAATACTTCTCTATTCCATTTCTACAAATTATAAGCTTCATGGATTAAGATAAAACAAATCCATAATTTTCCATTTGATCAACTTTGAATACTAAACTTGAATTGCATTACTTAAAAAGGAAAAGAATCATATAAACTCACAAAGATAATTAAGTTAAATTGAGAAGAGATTGATAAATATATTATTATAATAACATATTATTAGGACACAGAAGTAAAATACAGGCTTAAAAAATAAACAACAAGAATAATTTTAAATAATATAATCAAAATTTGATATTATCTAAAGAAAATTCTACTAAATAATTCAACAAAAAATTGATCCATAATAATTCTTTATTGAAAAATCAAAGATTAAATGAGATCACCTGAAAATAATGTCTAAAAACTTTAACATTCAAAATAAATGATGAAATCTCTATACATTTTATGATCCAAAGAGGTAAACTTTATGGTGTGTATTTCTCTCCATATAATAATGTAAGGAAAACATAACTTAAAAAAATTATTACTTGTACATCCTAATTGATAAGTCTTCATTTTTAAGTCAAAAACAGTAAGAATGAAGTTAACTTAAATTGCAAATAGGATTTATTTGGATATCTAATAAATTGACTTTTGATGGTTTATAGAAATTTCTTAATTGATTTAAATTAGAATATATATATGCCTTGTGAAAGCCCAAAAGAATTTTGATATTTTTTTATACCACACCTTTAATTAAACAAATTATTCATGAATGTAGTTAGATCATATTTGTTTATCTATTGAAGTATTGTGTTCATTTTATTTTAAAATCTTTTTAAGCTTTTATGGCAATAAAATATACTATCTTATGTAATCACAAAATTTTCACATCCTCCTTTTATTTTTTAAAATTTTATTAAATAAATTAGATCAAATTTTTGTTTAAAGGTTTAATCGTTTATCTTCTCTGATCAAGCTAAGACTATTTAAAATTTAAAATATATTACTCATGTGAAATCAAATAATTTATTTTATAAATTGAGTTTTGGTTTTACTTAATATTTTTCCAACAGCTTCATTTTATCTTTTTGGGCTTTTGCTTCGTCTAAAATAATAAATCTGATCTTACTACATGAATTGTTCTTCAATTTAACAACATTGTATCTAAAGGTTGTATATTAACTCCCCACTTATTCTAGCTTTGTTTGTAAACTCATTAGGAAACCTAATGGAACTTCTTTTATAAATTATTAGAATTGAAAGAAATCTTACACTTAACCATAATTTCAAAAAATCTTTACCTAAATATATTAACTAAGTTTGATTAGGAGAGACAAAACTTAAGACACTGATCAACCGTTCTCAATCAGGAATATTATCAAAATGAAATCCTAATTTTAAATCTTACCCTATTATTTGAAATAATTCTCTGTAGAGATCAATTTTAAGTGGCTCATTTTCAAAAAAGCAACTTTAATTTCTGATTATTTAATAGTGAAAAGTTTCTATAGGATTACTCCCAGTAATATTCACTAGTGACATAGAAAGAATTAAGTTGAGGTAGATAATACCCTTTTTAAATCAAGCCTGTGCACTCAGATTTAAGGGACGCAATTATTCAGTTTACCTCATCAATTTTAATTCCTTAAACTTAAATATATAGAATTTTTATTAAGTTAGTTCGTTAAAATATTTTTGCATTTCGAATTATGAAATTATTATAATTGATATATCAAAAAATACATAAAATAAATTTAAAATATAATTACATTAAATTTATTTGTTATTTTTAGAAAATCCAACATTTACTTTAATTTGTTTATAACTTTTTTCAATACATATTATTATTTTTAAATACATTTACCTTACATTTTTTATGAATTTAAAAATACTTAAATGAATTTGGAATGTATTTAGATATTGATTATATTTACCTAATTTCCTAAGACTTAAACAAATCCTGGTTATTTTTTTGATATTTTTTTTAATCG
>CAJJDN010000257.1:0-27494 GCA_905182985.1 Paramecium sonneborni | reverse complement strand
TAAGTTGAGGTAGATAATACCCTTTTTAAATCAAGCCTGTGCACTCAGATTTAAGGGACGCAATTATTCAGTTTACCTCATCAATTTTAATTCCTTAAACTTAAATATATAGAATTTTTATTAAGTTAGTTCGTTAAAATATTTTTGCATTTCGAATTATGAAATTATTATAATTGATATATCAAAAAATACATAAAATAAATTTAAAATATAATTACATTAAATTTATTTGTTATTTTTAGAAAATCCAACATTTACTTTAATTTGTTTATAACTTTTTTCAATACATATTATTATTTTTAAATACATTTACCTTACATTTTTTATGAATTTAAAAATACTTAAATGAATTTGGAATGTATTTAGATATTGATTATATTTACCTAATTTCCTAAGACTTAAACAAATCCTGGTTATTTTTTTGATATTTTTTTTAATCGGAATTTTCATAAGTTTATCATCAATGAACAAAATTGAGATTTATTAGATGTGTCTTGGTTTACTTTATTAAGTGGTGCTAGCCTTGCCATTCCAGTTTGTTGTTAACTTAAAATAGCTTTTCTTTGCGAATATCTATAATATTTCTCAATTGCAAGGTGTAATAAATTAATGTGTTAGCTATGATAATTTTCTCATTATTTTTAGCCTATTTTTTTACCTATTCTTCAGCTTCATCTTTTGAAATTTGAGGTAATTCTGATATTTTTAGAGTTCAAATTAAATTGCATTTGAAAATTCTTCTTGTTATTTTAGATTCATTAGTATATTTTTTTAATAAATTTATATAATATTAAAAAGTTTTTCTTATCTTTTTCAAAGATCATATTAAATAATTAGAGTTTGATTTTTCTTTTTTATAATTTATCATTGGTCAAAGCTTCACAACTTGCATTTGTGATTATGTGGAGATGATTCATCTTGACATTAAAAACCGTCTGATTCTTTCCCTGTCTTAAAATCTAAACACATTCATTCAATCTCTATTGTCATTCACAAAACAGCATCTTTTACCTGCATGGAGGTAATCTCATCAAGATAATGTCTATCAAAGACATCTCCACCAATGTAAACTCATTACTACATAACTTGGCCTCTATAGTCTATAACCTAGGACTAAAGAACCTCCTATCGAATTATTTACCTTCCTATGACTTAAGTTTGAAGTCGAGTTTGATCTTTTTTCAATTAGTATTAGATGAATATTCTAGTAAAGGATTGTTTTTACTCACTTACTATTTAATCTGTTAGTAAAAGTGATCTTCTAATTCAAAGTCTAGAGTGGATCCAAGAGAAGAAATATAAGATACAATTCTTTATTATAATCTAAAAGTTGGAAATTTCTTACCTAATAATCAAATCGGTCCACTTTAAAAATTTTAGGTTGCATTCAGGGGAATAATCCATACTCATGAGCAATAACCTTCCTTTTTGAGAATATTAGGATTTTAATTAAAAGATGTATTATCTTCAAATTTTCTTAATTCTTTAAAATGATGATCAATCAAGATTCTATTGTATAATAATTGATGTGAGGGTCTTATATTTTTCAATATATGCTTCAAGATTAGTTTGATTTCACAACAGTAAAGCTGGCAGAGGCACCAGTAGTATGAGTCCTTAGCCATATTAAAAAGTATCTCGTGTCGATATTATTTCTTATGATCTTCCTAAAAATATTTAAAAAATGTCCATGTTAAGGAGTCCAAAAGCAGCTCTTACTTTAGCCACTTGGTTAGAAATGAGTAGCACATCCTTCATATATCGCTTTCTAATTCCTCTGAATATTATCTGTTCGTCTTGAACCTTGACTATATTATCGTTTTTATTTTTTTTGGTGTCATCTGAAAAGATTTTAAAAGCTTAAAATACAAGTTTCTTATATATTTCAATTATTTCTTTTGTGTTATTATTTTTTAAGGAATTATTATTCTTCTCTACTCTATATATATGCTTGATCAGATAAATTTTTCCATTTTGAGGTTTAAAAAAATGTCAACTTTTATATAATCGGTTTATGATTCCCCAGTTTCTATCCAATAAAAACTTGCGTTTAAAAGTGATCATATTTTAATTCTTTTAATTAAATAAGAAATATGATTATAATTACATAGTATTAATAATTAATTTTCTTTTCGATCTATTATTATTCTGATTAATAGATTATTCAATTATGCCTAAAAATTTTTTAAAGTAGCATTATTGTTAAAATAGACATTTATTACTACTATTCTAATATTTTATTTGTTATTCTTATTTTTAATAGGTCATAATCATAGTTATTAACATAATAATTTGTAATATCTATCGAATTAAAAACTTTATAAATCCCAATTATAATATCTCCAATGTGGCTTGATCAAATTTATTTATGATTATATTTGAAATTTAGTTGCATCATTTATTTTCTGTTTCTTACTTCTGCTCATATTATATGAGGAATTTGTTTTTCAATTGCATTAAGAGAATAATTTTTTGAGCTTATATTTCATAATATCAGTTTATTTGTGTTGTTCGTGGAGAGTGTAAATTATTATTTTTCTGAATTTCATCAGAACCCTCCATAATTTTGTTCGAAGTTCGAAATTAGTTGAAAAATTAATTTTTGAATTTATTTTAATTGTTCTTAAAGATTCCTTATTAAAGATATTATTAATAATTAATTTCGCAATTATGAATATAATTACCATGAACATCTAATATATTTCATTTAGTTTTCATTCTAAAATTATTTCTCATACGATAGTTTTTTATTTGTCTTGGTTATTATAATAATTCTAACAATTTAAGGCCTAATTATATCGCTATTGTCTATAAGCGTAAGTCTGCATAAGTCAGTTTTACTATCGTGAAAATTCAGTTCCCTAATGTTTATCATTTGTTTGATGATTCTATTAGTTACATTAAATTTATTTCCTTTTCTTGAGTTCTGGATAATTATTGTTTCTACTGTAAATAATTTGTTGATGAATAATTCAACAATATTTTATACTTTATCTCGCATTAGATTGCTCAGGAATAATTTATTTTAAGGATTGACCAAACCTGAGACTTATAATTATTCTTCTTCATAGCTCCATTTTTATTCTCTTTCTATATTTATGCAAGATCATTTGCAAATATTTTAAGATCTAATTCAACTTTCTACAACTTAGTTTATTAAATTTAACATTATGGTCTCAATAGCGGTGAGCCCTAATTAAAATAGATTATTATTCATCTTATCTTCTGTTTCATTCATTAATTAGGTATAAAGATAGGATATTCTTCATAGCTATCTTATATTAGTCCAATATTGTTAGACAATCTAATCTCCTTAATCTACTATGATAATTTAAAATAAAACTCAAATAAAAATTTTAATTTTAATTTTTTTATTAGTTTATTTCAAAAGATAAAATTAACTATTTCCAATAAATAATAACCAAATATTTAGATAATTTTAATAATAACAAACTATATTGATAAATTTATTATAGATTTTGATTATTTATGTTAAATTAAGTAATATTTATTATTTTTTGGTGAATTCATATCATTAATTATCTAAGTAATTGTAATAAAATTTTATTAAATATATTTTTTAAATACTTTCATTATCAACACTTACAAAGATAAGGATAAATACTGGTCTAAATAAAAATGAACTTGAAGAAAATATTGTTATAGCTGAAATGTCTTTTGCTATTTGCTTATTTTCTTTTAAAGCGAGATTAGTACCACATCTCAACATATCCTAAGAGATTTAGGATTTTTAAAGTTTATTTGGATGTTTCATCCATTTAAGGAATACAAATCCAAAATTTTTTTAATTACATATGAGTATTCTTCAGTATTTAAGCCAATCCTGGCTGTTGTAAGAAAAAAAGTAATTGCACTGTCAATTTCTATGATGGCACAAAAGGCCAAAGAAACCCTCTAATTTTATGTGGATTGCATCTCTTTGTAGATTTACTTTTTTTCTTTTATGTTCTATTTAAAATAATTTGTTTTTAGAAGTCAAGTACAACCAATAAATATTTTAATATATCATCAATTAAAAATCCCAACTTTATGAGAAGAGTAAAAAGATTTCAACAATATAAGAAAAAATAAGTAAAATATATGATTGATGAATTTTATGTATGCAAATTAATTGCCATAAAGATACCTAAATACATAGATAAGGCCAACTTTTTTAGGAAAAAACTCAAATTTGGTGTTATAGGTTCCTAATTTGTTTTTATAAATTCAAGAAATTAAAGTAGAAATATAATTCTTCATAGGAAAACGTTTCAAAATAATTCAAAAAATCGACAATTATGTTGTATAGTTTAAGTAAGCCAAGACAAATCTAGATATTTAATATTTATAGTAAATTATTTGACAAATTTTTTAGTTATATTTCTTTTCAAATTGTCAATATTCATGAATGAAACTTCTCAAATTTAGATCTATTTGTCAAAAGGTTTTGCAGACAATTTAATAATTCAAGTTTTTTTATTCATATCAACTTTATGAACAGATTCTACATCCTCCTCTTAGATTATGATTAATTCTTCACTATATATTTTGTCAGCATTATTCAGTGATTTACCTCTGTAAGATCTTACAATTGGATAAAATAGAATTTTGAGCCTATTATTCATTTCGTTAGCCTTAATTTTATTATTTATTGATAATCTCAATTCAAATCCTGATTTTCCCATTTTTTTACATCTTTACTATAACTTTTTTCAAAGCTTGAAGTAATATCAACAAAAAATATTTTCATCTTAAGTTTTTTTTGAGTTATTTTAATTATTACCTAACCTCAATTAAACTTGTGATAAATAAGTTAAATAAATTTAAATCTAAATTCTTTTAAGTTAAACTTCACTAGTTTTTCATTAAGTTTAACTATAAATTAAAATTTTGATATTCATTAAAAATAATTATTATAAAAGGACAACTGCAAAAAAATATATATATTTTCTTTGCTTCAATTTCATACTCAAATTGTTTAATTTCAACATAATAGATGAGAAAAGAAGACATTAATAATAAAAGGAAGTTTCTTTAATAAATTTAATATTCTTATAATAAGATTCTAATGACACTTTTAAATTATAACAGATCATCTATTCTAAAAAAAGAGTACATTATTGCCAGAGAACTTCTACAATTTTGTTTTTTAATTTTTCACTAATTAAATATAAAATATTTATATACAATTAGGAGAATCCATAAATTGACTTTTAGTTATATTCTATAAATAAAAATAGAATTTAGCTCAGAAGAATACTTAAACTAAAGGAATTACAAAATTGAGAAATATAGAAAAATTAAACCTGCTTGTCAAATGGTGAAATTTATTGATAAATTAGCTAAAATTTAGTCAAAAATATAATCATATTTTCTTCGTTTCTATAAATAATTTTTTATTAAAGATTTTATAGTTTAGTTTTCAAAGGAGGAAAAGCTAACATTAAATGATAAAATAGCAATTTAAGTAATTCCTCAAAACAACCTATCAAATAAATTATTTTAGTTATTTACCATGAACTTTGTAAATGGTCCAAAATATAATTTATTAAATTAATAGGATTCATCGTTCCCCCACATCATACTATGTATATTAAATTAATTGATAGAAAAATAGAATAACTAATATGTTTTTGCAATAATTTATATATGTAATATTATGCTCTCTAGAAATAATTTTTTATTTATAATTATAGAATTTCTTCATATATTAAATTATTTAAAAATTTTATATATTAACTTGCTATTACTGGAGAGATAAGGTCAAGTCTCAACATAGTAAGATAGTGCTCAAAGAGTGGTTGTTATTGACTTTGTTGGAGTAAGCATAATTAAATGTAATATTGTTATTAGTAATTATATGACGAGAAAGTTATAGTTCTTTTGGTAGTGGAAAGAAAAAGTTTAGAGTATATGAATTTAATAGAAAGGTGATAAGGAAGAAGATTAAGGCGACATAGATCTAAACTTATACTAAATTTGAATAGGGAAAGACCTTATATATATATTATACATGGAGTCAGAAATGATGAATGAGAATTCATATTTTAACATGGTTTATTAATTGAAAGAAGTTTTAATGATTCGTGTTAGTGACATTCTAAAAAAGATTATACGAATTACATTATTAAAGGAGAGAATGACGGCTAGGTTGGGAATCAAACTGAAACTTAGATCGATACAACTACTGAAGATCATATTTGTTATGATCTATTAAGTGATTTACAGTTAATTTCAAAGAAAGTTTTTAACAAACACTGGAATATGAAGAGAAGAACTTCAAGAGAACTAAAACTATAAAATTCGGGTTAAAAATTTGAGAGCAAAGTTAGTATAGCAAATCTATAAATAAAATTTAAAGAAGTTATTTAATTAATCTTTAAAAATTAGAATATGTTATTTAGTATCATGTTTTGAAGGTTTTCTAACCAATTAAAACTCAAACCAGAGCGCAAAAAGCCTCTATAAAATAGAAAAGGGAATAATCAGTAATCATTTAAAAGGATGAAAATCTCTTTATTAAACACATATTCTATTGAAAATAAAAAAAGCTCCAAAATATAGTTGAAGTAAAAATATATTAGGAAAGTAATATAAGTAATCCCAGGATATTTGATTAATTTTTCATTAGAACATATAAACAAAGAATAAATTAAAAGTTCTTTACTTAAATTCTTGTTCTAAAAATCACAATTAGACTTTATTAAAAAATAAATAGTGACAATAATGTTTTTTTATGGAACATAAGAATGATGATTTGATTTTCATTAAAAAAATAAATTATGATAAAAATCTATCAAATTATCATAATAATAATTAGAGTATATTTAAGATATTATGAATTAAAATAAGGATTGCATTAAAAAAATAATTTCCTATGCCTTTCCCATATTTGATACTTTGATGAAAATGAAATTAAAGCATAACTAGTAAAACATATAATTCATTTATAAATTATAACTCATTATTAAAGTAGTGTTATTCTCTGGACATATTAAAAGTAATCATGCAAGTATAGTATTGAATCAAATAAATCTAGTATTTACAAATATAAATATATGTCAAAGATATTTTAGGCTCAAATATTAGATAAAATTTTAAGTATTTGTTAGATGATAGTAATGCCTAGAATTGTGCTTTGAGAGAAATTCATAATCTTAATTCATAAGGAATTCTGGATGATCCACACTTGTTGAATATTTATTTCTCCTAATATAATTAAGGAAAAACTATACTTACAAAATACCATACATCACGACATTGGGTGTCAATTATATCTTCAAATTTATTTGAAATTTAATTTGAAATGTCATATTTTTTTGAAATCAATTAAAATAATTAAAAGTATGAATTAGATAGGATTACTAGATTTGGCTACAAAATTTGCTACATAGTGTAATAAATCAAATTCTTTATATAAAAAGTATTAAGGATAATAATCCATATGAAAATAAAGTTTAGATATCTATAGAAATGGTTGAATTGTCATTGTCCACTAGAATAAAATAAAAGAACTGTTCTTTTAATAATTAAGAAGAATAAGAAAGGTCAAAAACGTTTCTATTCAAACATATCTTCTGAAAATGAGCAAATTGTAAATTAAATCTCACTTTGATTATATAAATGAAGTCAATCCAATAATTCAAGAAAGCAAAAGAAATAGTGATATAGTCTGTAATAAATATACCCCTCAATCAATACTTTAAATTACATTTAAAAATAAATGAATTGATGAAATAAAACAAAAGGAAAGGAATTCTTATATTTGAGAACTCTTAAGAAATTAGGAAAAATAGTCAAGTTTGCAATGATTTATGATTTTTTTTAAAATTATCAAATGATAGCACGTATAAATAAAATTGATTATTTTAGAATATTATAGTTCTATAATACTTAATAATTAAATATTAATAATTTATTTGTTAATATTATATAATATTCAAAGTTTGTATATTTGAATTAATAATACAAAAATATTGACTTAAACTGTTAAATATTAATAACAATTATGAAGAATTTCCAGATAGCTATAATAAGTTAAATTTTATAAATATGATTAATTAAAATAATATATCTCTTTTTGCCATTTTAATATAAATTATTGGGGTGAAGGATTGATTATTCTAAAATTTTTATTTATAATTTACAAATCAATAAATCTGTGTTAAGATTAGGTAGAATTTTGAGTTAACAATTATTTCCAATTAACTATTTTTTTTGATATATTTTATAATTTAAAGTGGAGTACAGAGATTGTCATCCTTAGTTCATTTTATGTAAAAATCACCCTCACATCCTTAAATTTTATTAAAGTAATTATTGTGAAATTTATGAATCGTCACTTGCGCATTTTCTTTTATAATAGCATTTATTTTGGAATAAAATATTAAGAAAAGAGCTCTGATAAGTTTAAGAAAAAAATCTTGAAAAGATTATTTCTCAAACTTTAATCTTCTATTGATTTCCATCTCAAGATAATTCATGATAAAGAAATAAAAAATCTCAGACTTTTCATTTTGTATTTTTTAACATGATCATCTTAATAAATCAACAATTTATAAGTGATAGCACCCATAATTATATTCTGATGAAATCTACATTAATTCATCTTGATGTAACTCGATATTGTTCTTATAATATAAACTGTGCAATCTCTATCAACTTGTCTGCCATTATAATTCAGTTTTAGCCTACAATCATAAGCTTCACATAGTCTATCCTATCTTGTCATATTTAATAGAATTTAATTAGAAAGATTCATTCATATTTACTTTTTCCTAAATCAATCATGTCCCTGATCAATTACATTCCATCTGTATAAATAAATAATCATTTAATAATTAATATTGCCTTAATTCTTAGCTAATTCATTACAATTAAAAAGAATGGAAACTTTTCACATTTGGAAATGTAAACATAAATATTTAAATTTAACTTTTATATTTTATGAAAAATAAATTTGATAAAATAAATAAATCCATTATTGAAAAAAACAAATTTTTCAAGGCCATCAAAGGTCTACATAATATTTTTATTACATTTTCTTATCTCATCAAAATTTCTTGAAATATAACTTGTCTTATTTCATTATTTCACAAAGATAAGGTTAATTTTCATTTGATAATTATTCTAAGGAAATTAGATGATTAATGTCTTTATCAATCAATTTTAATTATATATTATCATTATTTTTTAGATTATAAATATTTATACTTAAATGCAAGCTTCCAGCTTCTTTTATTTATAAATTACCATAATTTTGGAGGGCATAAAATCTTAATATCATCATAGGCTTATATTGTTATCCATATAGGTGGAAGGAATTATTTAATCAATAACTAAAAGTTTTAAATATCTGAAATTTAATATGATATTTGAATAAATTCAATTTGAATAAAGAAGAAGAAAATGAAATTATAGAATTATAAAATTCATTTACTCATCAATCACATATTTAAAAGAAAAGGGAAAAATTCTCAAGTAAATACAATACTAAAATTATAAGAATCTGAGACCATATATTAATAATATTCAATATTTTTAAATAGAAAAAAGACAGTTTAGATTAGGATAAAAACGACCAGAAAAGAAAAATAAAATTACGCTAAAAAGTAAAATAAATAGAGTGGAGGACTTTACTAAATGCCAAGGATAATTAATATATTTTGAGAATAATTTCTCCGGCACTTTTGGATAGAAAATTTAATTTATTAAAAAAATAAAAAAATTGCAAGATGTATTTGATTTCTTATTTTAACAATTGCTCATTTCATTAAGTAGAATTCCCATCATTGCGATTGGTTTTATAATTTATGAAAATTTTTTTCTATTTTTGCTAATTTAATTATTATCTTAATTCTTTCTTATTTACTTCTCTCTGCAATTAAATTAATTTGATAATATTTAAATTGTTGACTTTTTAAGGATTTATTTTTTTTTTATAATGATTTCCTATAAAAATGTTTCCTTTTACTTGCTATTTTTTATTTAAATATTATATTCTAAGTTAGTAATTATTATTTATGGTAAATTTATTTAAATGATGAAAGAATTACTGATAACGTAATTTATTTACAGATTCTAAATGATCTATTGGTATTTACTAAAACTTCTTTATATTTATCATAATTTTGATATTTATCAACAATATTTTTATAAAAAAAACAATAATTTACATTTTATTTTACCTATTGATCTTTAAACTAAAACAGATGCTGAAACATATATATCAATTCGAAATGGAATATAATTAAAGACACCATGAAACTAATAATAAACCAATAATTTATCAATCAGAAAATCTAGCTTCTTCTTTATATTATGAGTTTAAATCAAAGACATTAATTTTAATTTATTTTCTTTCTTCCTTATCGCTCTCTTAAATTTATCTATTCTTTAATTTCATTCATAATTTATTATTCTAATAATGAAACTATTTTGCTTATTTTCACATTTTTTGTGAACTTTTGAATTAATGTACAGAATCTAAAATCTCTAAGATTATTTCTTTTTTAAACCTTATTCAAGTTGATAAAGCTTGATTCTAAGTTTTTGCAATATTTGTTATTTATATAGAAAACATAGTTCTATTAAAGTTATTATTAGTTAGAAAAGGGTTTATTACTTTTATTATATATTAATAGCCTTTAAATAAACTCAAAAAATATATCATAATAATACGCAATATTTATTGATTTAAATAAATAAATTTGCAGATCAATTAGAAACTTTCTAATTTTTCTAAAAATTTTATCTTATCTATTTGGGTTTCCGTTTCTTTATTGAAATTTTGTTATAAATTGATTCGTGCTTTGTTTTTGCTATATTATTTCATAAAAGCTCAATTAACCTCATAAATTGCTCATCAAAAGCTTTTTATAGAAAAAGTTTCAGGTATATAGCTTGATTTAGTTTTATTGTTTCAATATTTTATTTATGAAAAGTCTTTTTAGTTTTACTTTTTCAAAAAATTTAAAGAAAAGCATGGTCAATGAATGGTAAAATGTTATGAAGTTAAGAAATAAATTAATTATTCTCAGCGTAAAGCAAGTTACAAATCCTAAATGTCAAATATTCATAAAAATTTGTATAGATGCTATTTAATTATGTAAAATCTTCAACCTTACATCATCAATCTTTCTTTCATTACTTACAATAGATAATTTATAAATAGCTTTTTGAAAGGACCAATAAAAAGCATCTTATAAATTTCCTATCAAATATATAAATTCTTTACTTGCGCTTTAACAATTTGGAATCCTTATTAAAATTCATTTTAGAAATCTACGAGCTCTAAATCTAATTTGCTGCTTGAATATTACATTTTTCTTCTGTTAATTGTATATATTTCATGAAGAACTTAATGCAAGAAATTTTAATATATTTTGAATGACGCCTGCATTCTTACAAAATTTATTGTATAGATTTGTTCAACTTATTAATTAAGATTATATTATAATATATGTGTCCAAAATTTCTTAAGAACAATTACTTCATATTTGCATTCTTAAAGTAGATGCAATGTTATTAGATTATATTTGAATTGTTGAAATGACTCAATACCTTACTCAATCTTATCCCTCTTTACTCATAATAATCCGTCAATATGATAATGCTTTAATTAAATGCTTAATTCTTCTGCTTCTTTCCACCATTAAGTTTTAAATAATAGTGGATGAAGATTGATATTAATGTTTTGTTATCGTTACATTCAAGGAATTCAATCCCTGTTTGACTAAAATTATTTATTATTTCTGATTTTGATGTTACATGTTTTTCTTTGTATTGTAGTGAAAACAATTGTATTTTTTAATTTAAACGAATAGGGCAATTAGCCAGATTGATAATAAAGAAATATTGAGATAATATGTAAAAACAGTATAGGATGGATTTGATTAATATCTTGAATTAAATAAATGAATTACTCCTATCAATATAATAAATTAAAATTTAATAAGTTACTATCCCAGTCTATTTTATTCCAACAATCTTTAAATTAACTTTAATAGAATAGAATTTATCAAAAGTCCATTCTAATATCCTCTAATATTTCCAAATAAAAAAATATCTTAGAGGATTATTTTAATCAGTAGTATTGAGTAAGTTTTTAGGAGTTAGATCAAGAAGCCATATCTTGAGTATAATTTTTCTGAAATCAAAGATACTAAAAGATAACTGAGATCGTTGGAGTTTAATCTATTACATAACTATTTTATGTATCTTTAAAGTAAAATCCTCTCTCTTCGCATTCTACACTTAATTTTTACTATTTCTCTCTTTCCTTCTTTTGCCCTCAACTTATTAACAAGTTACAGATTATTTTGCGCATAAGTTTGTTCTTCTGCCTTTTCTTAATTTTGTCTTCTTTTATTTTACTCAATCTAAGGTCCATTATTTTTGCTAGATCTTAATTATTTTTATCGTAAGAATAGTATTTTTAGACATATTAATTAGCTAATTAAGAGAATTTTCACTATAATATTCCCTTAGACCCCTTAAATCATTACATTACTATCCTACAGAAAATTCTATAAATCTTTATTTTCTTTGTTTATCATTTTATTTATATATCAATTTTCATCCTAAATTGACTTCTCAAATTACTTTAAGTAATTTGATTCGTTATCTCAAGGATTATGACTTTGAACTTATTTCTATTTGTTCTATTTCTCTTTATTATAGCCTTTTCGTTTATCTGCCATCAAGTTTGTTTACTCAACTTGTAACCATTTTTTTTTATATAATCAAAAAATAAGATCAAATGTGTATGGATGTGTGACTTCTTTGACTTTTCTTATATTAATTAAACTTCAATTTATAGTTTAATTACTCTAATTAGACCTTTAACTATATATTGTTTTTCTTCATAAATTTTTGCCATCTAATAAAGAGATTGTCAATAAGAAGAAATCTTTTCTTTAATGATAAACCGATAAAGAGGGTTTTTTTATAGTGTGGATCCTTGTATTACAGGAAAAAGTTCATAAATGATGAATTACAAGTTAAAAGATGTATTTATTAAATGTAAAAAAAAGGAAAAACTTTAAAATTAAATACTTTTTATTAATCAGAGTTTTTCTCAAGAGCTAGAAGTATATAATTGTACTCTTTGAAAAGATCTCACTCTAATTAAGTTAAAAAACATTAATTATAATTGTTAGATAATAATATTATAAAATGATTAATAATTAAAAATATATTTGGTAGAGTCACCAAGCTCTTCAAAAGGGTCACAAATAATTAAGATCTCTAGTTAATTATTTAATCATCTACTTATAAATTAATAATTATTTAGTTACCTGCCGTTGATCGTACCAGGTTATTGAAAAAATTTATTGAGATGATTCAAATAAATGATCACAGGTCATGAAGAATAAATATATACTAGTGATTTTTAATAGATCACTACCATGAGATTAAATTAATTAAAAATTTTAGATCCCTAGATGAATTAAATATCACCTAGGGATCTTATAAGCAATTACTAGTACAAAGTGCTAAGAGGCCATAAAGGCTTATCTGAATTCTCTAAGATTTAGGTATACTTCTATGGCCTCATGGCCACCTTTAATTTTTTTATTTTATTTTATAAATACTAAGGCACCTTATTTTAATATAAGGTACCTTATAGATGGTATTATTTACCATCTTAGGCTATAATTAATAAAATGGTACTTGATAGTAGAGTTAATATTTTACCAAATAGATTAGTTATCTCCAAGGTATTATGGTACTTAATTATCAGGTACATATCCCTAGATGATAATTAAGAATTATCTAGGTAATAATTTAAATATAATTAATCAAGTGGAGAAACAATTAAAATCAATAAGATTATATTACATGATATTAAATGTCTGAATTATTATTGTAGTAAAATTAATACTCTTCAATCTTATGAAAATTGGATGTTTTATTGTGTAGCGAATAGTATCTATAATGATTTTTGGAATAGATTTATTATATTTATAGATAATGATAAATGTCAAAAGTAATAGGTTTGTGATAGTTGAAGAAATGGAATAATAATTAAACCAAAAAGTTTGAAAGGAACCATTGCACATATTAATTATTCTTTACATTTAAGTTAATAGTTCAGATTGTGTTCATTCCTTCTCTTATTAAAAATGACATTATCAAGACTTAGTACTTTTAATCGTTTAATTACTCAAATTTATTAGATTAAAATACTGATAATTCAAAAGGGAAAAATAAGTTTGATCATAAAGAATATTCCTCCTTTACTTTTTTCTAATAAATTTGCCTAAATATTTATCTTACATAATTGCAATAAGTATTAAGATTGCTGTTTTTGAAAATTAAAAGATAATTAAAATAGATTGATGTGATATTAAAATATTGAGTACTATGATTAAAATCAGAATCTTCATAAGGAAATGTTTATTTAATAAATATATTATTATTTTTAAAATTTAACAATGATTTCATCAGTACCAATAAATTTGGTTGAAACAAAAAAGAAAGACTTAAACGCCAATAATATATACAGAAAAAATAAATAAAATTAGAGATTTTAGAAAACAATCAAATAAGAAAAGATGAAATGGTAAATTTATTAATGCTTGACATTTTTCTTAGATATAAGAGGAGGGAGATGCTCTGCTATAAAACATCCTTAGGAGAAAGTAACAAAATTAAATAATCACTTACAATTAATTTTGCTGCAAAGATCAAAGATCAAACCAACATAAAATGTGGAAAATCTTCTACTTTTTCTGATAAATAAATTAAGATGAAATACTTTTATCATTATACTGGTTTTAGAATCAAAAAGAATATTTTTACATTCTTATGTAACAATGATTAATTGATCCTAATATTAATTGATTTAGGTATATATATATGTGAGATAGAATAAAAAATCAGTGTAGAATCTCATTGAAGAACTAATTTTGAGAAGAAAAAGAATTAGGGATTACTATTTTGTGTGGATTAACGAGTTCAATTTCTGAGTTATCTCCAAATCCTGAATTGATTGATGCTTTGATTGAAGCAGTCAAATAGCTTGGGTATTATGTTTAAAAAATTGATAATGGCTTTGAATGATTTAATTTATATAAAAAAGTCATCTAAAGATTGGATGATACATTTTTGTTGAGTTAAATTTATATCTAATTTTATGTCTTATAGACCTATTGTACATAAATTTTCAATTACTCAAACTTAATATTGATCATTCAATTGAATATAAAAGAAATTCTAAAATAATTACAAGGCAAGTCTTTAATGTAAACAAAGATTCAAATCATTCAAAAACAGTAAAATTAGTAGATTAAATGCAAATCAATTTAATTTATCTTAAACTCACTACTCAGGTTCAATAGAATTATTAAAGCTAAAATTGAATTCTATATCTGATATTAAGCAAAAAAATACTTTAAATAACAAAATTATACTAATTAAACAACCAATAACATTTAATTAGAACTGTATCAAAAATTATATATTGTGGATCAAGTACTTAATTCAGAAATTTATCAATTGAATCATGTAATTTCAACTGCTCAACAATCATAAAGCTAAATGGAAAAATAAAAAAAAATTAATGTTAGGGAGTTAAGATGGCACATTTAGATTTTAATAATACTAAGGTGATGGAAATGCAAAGAACTTTTTGTTTCCAAATGATTAATAAGTTATTTCTGCTTCATACTCTAAGAATCAAATATTCTAGCACACTTGATGACATAATCCATTTAATTTTTATAATGAAATGCCTTTCTGTAAAATTATGTTTATTCAAATGTTATACTATCTGCTGATGAATACAAATATATAGTTGCAAAAAATAATGAGCCAGTCATCAATATTTGGAAAACAGAAGAAATGAAAAAAAAAATTATGACAAACAGAAAGCGCTGGATTTGGAACTTATAAAAGTTCTAAATATATTTCTATTAATACTGCTTATGGTATCCTTATAAAATAATTAGGCACTGATTAAAAATATTAAAATTGGAATAATAAAGCAGTTATTCAGCTTTATATATGGATGATTTACTGACAATTTGCTTAGATAATAAACTCGGCCTTCATGATATGTCAAATTCGCAATTAGCATTTTCTGCAGATAAGTATGAATTTTGTTACTAGATAAATGGATAATTCTATTAAATTATGGGATACTAAAACAAATTTATTTCAATATTTCAAACTAATACTCTATCGAGCTTTGTTAAATTCAAATTTATTAGCCTAAATAAATTAGTAATACATACAACTTTTATAATTGGAAAGAGCAATAACCAATAGAAAAGACAGGTCATACAGATTTAATTGCATAATTGTTAATTTCATCTGATGGATTAAAATTAGTTTCTCTACCATAATCCTAAATTATAAGAAGGGACTTGTAGTATTAGAAATTGGTGTTTTAATGAATTAATAGGAAAAATATATAAGATAAAGTATTCTTATGACTCTCATTATTGATTTATTATTGATAGCGTTGGATAAGTTGTAGTGTTGTAGTATGGAGTTTCAATATAAAACATTTGGTTGAAAGAACCTCTCTAACCTTAAATGTAACAATTTTAAATTTGATGCCTAATCTACTTATATAATATCATAATATCTACGCTTTGATCATCCAAAAAATAACTTTTTATTTTATCTACACTTAAAACATTAATTGTATTAATAAAGTTTTTTATATTTATAATCGTAATCATATTCAAATCTGCATATGGGTCTTTTATCTGAAATGGGCCAATTAGAAGTTAGAAATTTCAATATTAATTCTGATGTAGGAGTGATAACAAAATCTAAAGATTCCTTTAAAGTGGCTCTTAGGATTAAAAATTTTCTATAATTTTATGGTTAATGTAAACAAAATATTAGCAAGCTATTTTTAAAGATTTATTGGTAAGGATTTTAAAAGAAAAAATAATTGAATAACCTCCTGAAACTCAATTCTCATGATTTTCTGAAAATATTTTAATGCTCTAATTAGTGTCTTGACTAATGATGTTACATAATGATTAATTCTTGCAATCAATTAGATGGATTAATGTTAAATTTTTAGATAAATAAACTAAAAGGGGAAGCAAAAATAAATTATTTTTCAGAAATATTCATTTTATTGTCTATTTGTTTGAATATAGTCATCTTAAAGATGATATTTATTAGTTAATTGGTTTTAATTATTAGCAGTATTTCTCATAACTGAGAAAAAGTATTACTATAATATATATTTCATTCTAATAAACCGAATTAAATTAATGTTTCATTAATAACTTAAAGCCTTTTGCTTTAAATTGCTGTATTACATTTGTATTAATCTCAGGATCAATTCCATCCAAGCTCCATCTCTACTCATCATTTTCTCCAACTCCACATCATGAACGTTTTATTTACTATCTACAACTAAATTCAGGTCCTTCTATACTTTATAATATGGTACAGCTCTCATTAAATTTTTAATAACCATCCAGAAATGGTAATAATAAAATAATACATTTGATTTTGATTGAAAATTTGTATTTAAAGACTTTTAAACTAAATTTTTTGAAACTATAAAAAATTTTATATTTAAACTAATTTATTGTAAAATTATTTTATTGAGGCATAGAAAATATTAATATTAATCATCTACACATTCACTCATTTATATCTATTTTTTTAAATGCTGGTTATTCTTAATTACTCACAAGTTTAACTTATTCATTACATCATGTAAGAAGACTTTGAAATTTAATTATCATTTAGCAAAAAAGAAAGCTTGTTAGAAATTCAATTAAAAATAAATAAAATTTATACAATTTAATTATATATCAATTATTTTTATATTATTAATGCGATTTAATAAAATTTTATATTTCAGAGTATTAAGATTGCAATTTTATTTTGAAATATATTAATTTTATTAAAATAAACGAAAGAATGATTCAAATGTTAATAATTAAATAAAAACTTAGAAAAAGGGTATTTATATTAATAGAATTCAATAAATTTATTTTAGAAATACAAAATTATCATTTATATTAATTTTCTCAGAATGAATACTTTAGCTTAGCTTAGTTGATTGAAACAAAGAAACAATAATTATAATTTTTAGAAATTCAATTTTATTAAAATATATAAAATATCGTTGTTAATTATCTTTTTAAAAGTCTTAAATCTTACATTCTAATTCAAACATATTGTACTTAGAATAGGAAAGGATCCAAATAGTCAATTAACAATCATTTAAGCTAAATTTTGTATAAATAAGTTTAATTAACTTTGTGAAGATCTTATTTGTTAAATAAACAAATCTAAAGATAATTTATATATTGACGATAGTCAATTGCGTTATTGAAGTAATTTAAGATTAAAATTATTAATTATTATATTTCATTGCAAGTTTTCTAAATAATTTATAGGATATTAGCACTTCACAAAATAACTCTTAAACCTTCTTAGAAAAAAATTCCTATTTTCTGAATAGTAAGAAACGAAATTTTTTATCATTTTGTTTAATAATTTTTAAGGATATTAATAAAATATTAATAAAGTAATTACAAATTGCAAATATATTGATACTTATAGTATGCGTTAATAATATCTAATACCAATAATAACATAGTAAAATAGTGGCAATAGTATCTAAGCTTTGTAATCTAACCTATTTGATGTTTTAAAACTTAATTCTAGCTTAGAATTAAGTTAAAAATAATTGATGAAAAGATTATTTCGTATCTATAACTTAAATAATCAATAAACATTAATAAATCAACAAAATTAATTTATTTTATCTAATTAATACCTGATTGCTAAAGTATTTAAAAAAAGGCTTATTCAAGATTTGTTTAAGTCATGCCATATTAAATATTTTTACAATTAAAATTTATTAGAATATTAGAATAGAAAAATAACTTTAATAAATAATCTTTCTATATGTTGGTATTTCTTATGTTAGGATCTTTTTAATGGATGACTTTTTCACTCTTAAATTTTTTTAAATTATGAATGTTTTTTGATCTACATATAAGTAAACATCCTTGAAACTTCATTCTGCTTCTTTTTTTTAAATATTGTCCATAAAATAATAATTGAATTTTAATCAATGTAAATTTGAATTTACTGACAATTAATTTACTAACCAGCTAATATACAATAATATATATAGTAGTTAATGTAAAGATGTAATCTCTATTAGTATTTTGCAACAAATTTTTTCATTTTTTTCGTTTAGTAGCAATCAATTATAATAATTATAATTGAAAAGTAAGATTTAAGATTTGCTTACTTTCAAAAAGCATTCTATAATAATTCATGGAATTTGTAAAGTCATCATTGATACATATTCAATAACATAAATAATATCAAAAAGCAGCTTTTTTTGGTTTTTTTTTTTAATTATTTCTTTTCTTGTTTCTTCCATCTCATTTCATTTATTTAATCAAGTAACATCTCTATATCTATCTACTTCATTATGATTTGATTATTTTTATTTATCTATTTTTTTCTATTGTTTTTCTACTTCTCTTTGAAATCTTTTATTCATTAACCTTTAAACTTTAACAACCAATATAAAATAATTGTAAAAATATTTACTTAATCAGATTCTTATAATAATATCATTTTCATTTAATTAAGATTATTTAATTTCAACAGCAACTTAACTTTTTTAAAAATATTATACCTTTAACAATTTATTCATATATCACCTTAAAATTGTAATTATTTATAAATTTAATTACTAAAAATTTTAAACAATATCGAATTAATATCATAAAGTATCCTTTAGCCGAAAAGGTTAAAGGAATTTTCTTAGATTTGAAAGCAATATATTATTTTTTAAAATATTTAATTGGTCAACTCAGCTATTCAAAGAAGTTTTCAAAGATTTTACACTATCTTTAAAGTTTATATTATCCCTTAAAGATCACATAATAGCTAAGGAATTGAAAGTTCTTCATCAAATCTTTAAATTGAAATTTATTTGTTTATAAATCTATTATTTTTTAATATTTATTCAAGTGTAAAGTTTTATATCATATCTAATATATGGTTTATTTTTTCAACTTGCTATAAAGCTATAAACATAAACGCAAAGTTTAATTAAATTTTCCAAAAATTGCATAATATTCAATAGGCTTTTCTTGAACAAATTATATTAATCGATGTTTTTTATGCAATCATCTTTATATTATTTATGACAAAATTATATTGAATTAGGTGAACTCAACAATACCTAATTTGATAGTAAATAAAATAGATCTTTTTTAGAATGAGAGAGACCATTTATTTGAAATATTTAGTATTAAAAACACATTTAGATGGCAATTATATAGTTAATCTAAAGTAAAATTAACATTGGGTAATCAGATTAGAGTAATTCAATACCAAATACACTTCCTTCATATAGGTATATGAAGGAAGTGTACACAATAATTTCTTATATTTGGTTTTTGACTAAATTTTCTTTCTCTTTAATATTTTTTGGAATAGGTTAAGGTATAAATTTGTTCAAATTATATTTTTATTAATTCTGAATATATAAAATATTGTTAATGCATGGTCTTTCTAATCATAACCCATTATTAGATTCAAAAATAAAATCTAGTAATGTCAGAGATTTTGTACCAACAATAATTAAAAAATTATGAGAAAACACATCTTAAACTTATTGAATATAAATTGTAATTATAAAATTTAAGGGCAATATAATTCTCAAAATGAAAAAAAATCTTTCTTTTTTTTCTCTTCTGCAATGGCCCATCCTTATTAAGCATAAAGAAATCCATCTTAATCTTTAGCTACACCAAAAAATCCAGCATTAAATTTAAGATTCATTGTTACATGAGTTCTTATATTTTAAAGTATTACTTGGGCTTATGATATTCCAGTCGGTATTTATTTTTCTTAAAATTAGGAATTTTTTTTTAAAGACTTCGAAAAATAATTTTTGACAAACTTGTTCTCTTGATCATATATATCAGCACTTTCATTTATTCTATATGGGAAGAAATTAGTAATCCAACCTGTTGCATATTGAGGTGTTGGATCATACTGTGGTGATTACGGTGGTTAATATCTATAAATATCTTTCCAAAATGCATAATCAATTTTTCCTTTATATAAATTGATGAATTAATCTAAAATTGGTAATATCCTATCTAACCAATCACCTAATTCAAATTCTTACAATTTCTCAGCATTTTTTCTTAAGCATTCCCAATCCTCTAATGTCCCTAATAATTTAATTTTTGATATTCCACATCCACAATCCATCGTATATTCAAAATATTTTTTCATGGCATCCATTAAACTTACCTCATAACAAGTTTTAGAAATTTAATTTGTTGTAGAATACTTCTGTACACATAGTTTATATTTCTCATTTGGAATATTTGCTTTAATTTGATTTGAAAAATTATTAATTATACTTTCCCAATCATAAGTATTAATATCTTCTGATTCCACAAATACACTAAGTTTCATTTTTCCTTCATGCTACACAAACTTTTTTCTGAAATATTCAGCATTATTTTTTATATGAGCACAGAATCCTTAATTTATTAATAGTTATATGTCATCTGGACTAAATCTTAATGGAAAATGATTATAATAAGCATAATGAACCATTAAAATAAATTAATTTGTTATCTAAGTTTGATTCCTACACCAGTACAAAATATCGTTGTTAGTAAGACTTGATTTTATTATTTTACCTGATAATAAACTTCCTAGAAATGTTTGAAGTTGTGTAGGATGTAAATCGTTGTAATTATATTTTAAATTAGGATCAATAATAGCAAGACAATCATTTTATTATTTCTTACTATAGTTTTATTCGATCTCTTATTATTCTTATTGTTCAATCATAATATTTCTATTTAACTTTAATTTAATTGCTCATAAGTATTCTTTAAACTGCTTAAATAACAAAAATTTTATAATTAATAGAATTAACTTAATAGAAATATATTTAAATTTATTTTAATTTTTAGTTTATTTGGCATCTAAATCATCAAAATTTTATTGGGGATTTTATTATTATTATTGCTAATAACATTATCAGTCTTTAAGTAATGAGATTGAAACAAATCCAAAACTGAATAAATTCTACTTAAATTCCTTTACTATTTTTTTATATTTATAGTATTATTTCAAAACTTTAAAAAAAATAGAGATAAAAAAAAATTGTTTAATGTTTATAAGATAATTAAATATTCAGTTGTTGTTATTGAATTGATTATGTTTATATCTAATTATTTTAATAAATATAAATTCAGTAATTTTATTATTCACTAATTTCATTTTCAACATCATGTCTTTTCCATTTATTTATTCTATTTATTCGAATATCATCCTTTGTCATTTCTTCATCCTCTGTTTATTCTTAAGCCTTCATCTTTAAAGTAGGAATATATCTTCCATTTTTTTAAACTACTGAATCTAGTTATATTCTCACTATTATAATTTATATATATACATATATGAATTCTAACTTAAACATTATTCACAAGCAATCATATTTTGTATTTTTGGAGCACAGCCATGATGATAAAGTTGACTACATCCCATAAAAGCCAATATCTATTAATTTTTAATTTCAAAGCAAGTTTAACATTATGGACTGAAATTAACACCAATCTACTGTAACTCATAAAAACTCATTAAATTTTTCATATAATCCATTTATAATACTTTTATTAATTACTGTTAATTATAGAGTTCAAAAGAACAAGAAGACAATAATTTACTAAATGATCTTCTCAACTCCTCTAAATGAGTAAAAGAACCAAATAATATTTTTATATTTATAATTATTTAGTAAAGATGAACTCTTTCTAACAATTCTTCCAGCATCACTTAATATACATTATTCAAAGATTTAAAAATATTCTTCTTATATTTAAATTCCAATCTTAATTAAACCATTCGAATAACAAGTGTAAACCAATAATTAGTACTATCTTCTTCATTTGAATGATTATCTCTACATATTTTTAAACATGGTAATATTAATATTTATATCTATTCTATTTAACTTTATTGATCATATTCAATTACTTGCATCTTCTTTAATTCAGTACTTATAATCTTATTAATATTAAAAATAATAAAATTACATCAAAATACAAATTCAAAGCTTCCATATAACGTCCACTTCTTTCCTTTAGAAATGCTACTCCTTTCATTATTTTGTATTCCTAACATAATTTTAAACATTCATCTTAAGGGAAATCTCCATATTATAATTATTCATATGCATCTTTTTGATGATATTAACATATTAATTTAAAAAAGGAAATCATTAGTTTATCTTCAACTAATTACTTATTATTTCTCTTCTCTTAAATTATCTCTGAAAGTAATTTCAATTTTAAATCTGGATGAGTATCTAACATTTCTATGGCTATCTTATAATCCTCTTCATTATAATATTAAAGTATCTATCGTAATTTCTCTGCACAAATACTTACCTATAAACATAATCATCATTTACTCTTACCAATTATGGAACTATGCTCAATACATATTTTAAAATTTCATTTCTAACTTAAGTATATTAACCTAGATTTATCATTTACTCAATATAATCAAATATGAATATCTATATAAATTATATACACTTACTTTATCATCTTCATAATATGAAGTTAACAAACTTTATAAACAAAATTGCCATTAATCTTTTATAAAATATAACTAGGATTTTACTCTAACTGATTAAACTTCAGAACAAGATGATTCCTGTATTAAAATAGAAATTATTTCTTGATCATTTATTAATCTCTATTTAAACTAATTGATATAGTCAATAAAAACAGAATCTCTGATATTTCTATTAATATCTTATTTCTATAAGTAATCAAGGTTTTAAAATCTTAGATTACTTTTTTCCACTAATGTTTATAAAGTTAGATAAGGATCCTTAAAGTGGAATTTAAGAACATTTAAAAAGTGTTCATATTTAATCTTATATCCTAATTTCATTATTTCATAAACAAATGTGCTTAATTAATTTTCAATATTTAATTTCTTTGATGATGCTTCTAATAATAATACAATAATTTCAGATAATGTTAGATCATCCACTTATAATTATTCTCCTGCAATAGTAGTTTTAAGTAATTAAAGTTATTCATATTTATCCTTCTCTGTGAATATGATTAATAGTTCATTTAAAAAAATAGGAGCATCAATTTTAAGAAATTCTTCTAAAGTATCATATTGTAGTAACCATGATAGAATTTCAGATAAAATAGAAGCCCATTGTTCCTCTGGAATTTTTTATTAAGGAAATAATTCTCCAATCAATAACATATGAAGATTCCATAAACATTTATAACCCAACAATTAGATTTCTTTATCTATCATTTATTTATTATTAGTCATTTCCATTTAAATTGATTTAAAATATCTCTCTAAAGATAATTAATCTCCTTTAATCAATTATCTATATACTGCATACATTTTGAATAGAGGAGTTTTATAATCTTCATCAACTCTTGGAGAAATATAAATTAAAAGTGTAAATAAATTATTTTCTATACATAACTATTAAACTATGATTGGATCCAATAATTTTATATCTAAATTAATAATTAGCTATTTCAAAATATTTAATTTGCTCTTTTAATTTCTTAAATATATCATAATATCTTTTAAAGCATCATCAGGAATAAATTTAATTGTATTCTTTAATATAAATGGTTCTAAACAATTATAAAATTGGATTTCTAAATTATTTTTTTGAAGAATAGATTTAATTTCTCTAAATAAATATTTGTATGATCCAATCGTAACCATAAATTCAATGATGGTTGGAATAAGATCACCAATAGTTTTATGAGAGATACTAACCTCAACAAATTGTTTAAGTCTTTCATTAAAATAAGGTCTTAAGTATTCTTATCTACCATTTTTTGGTAAACCAGCAAATTTTAATTATTTTCCCAAATACAAATATAAACATAAACCCATACATTCTGTCCACATAAGATTTGATATTAATTATTCAATATAATCTTACCATGTTATCAATTAATAATGAATAATATTTTATTATTAATGTCCATTTTCTTCAATTTAAATATAATATAATTGATTATGATTTTAACAAATTGTATTTTAAAATGATTAAATTTTATCATCACCTATTTATTAATCAGCAACATCATGTTATAATTATGATTACACAACTAAAACATTATTATCAGCAATCTCTGAAATTGTTATCAATAATGAATATTTTTTACGATCATTTTTTAAGAATAATATATTATCACTCATCCAAACTAAAAATTAAATATCATCATTTAAAATGTATGTATAAACTAATTCAAAATTAGTAATAAATTTTCCTTCTTTATTTTCATAATTCATTTTTAATATTTCAATTTCCTTACCATTACTAACAGCTAATACAGGTTATTCACTTTCAATTTACCACTTTGCACATATAAGTTAACGTTTTTTAACTTCATAAGATTTTTTAAAAACTAAAAATATTTTTGGATCAACAATGGCAATTAAAACAGTAGTTTTATATACAAATACAACAACTTATACATCTTTATTTCTCATAGATTCACAATGACAAACTCCAAAAATAGTATCATTTAAAAGTGGATTTTTTTCTATTCCATATGCAAATAAATTTTTTCTTATTTTCATTAAATTAACTTTACCAAGTGAATCACAAATTAAGAATTAACATACAAAATCTTTATTTCCAATTAACATGTTAATAGTAATTGGTATACCTTCAGTCATTTTTTAAAAAGCTTTACAAAATTTATTCTTATTGTATAATAAAATTTACTATTAAGAGACAGCAATTAAAAATTATCCATCCTCATTGAATCTTAAACATATAATAGGACAAATAGTAATACTTGGATCTAATTCTAATTTTACTATTTTATCACTAATCAAATAAATAAAACCTTTTGTTGTTCCAATTGCAAATGTTGTACCAAAACATGTAATACATTTAATTCTAAAGTCATTTTAAAATATTGAAGAATAAAGATCTTTTAGTTTACGATCCATTTTCACTTCTTAAAAAGTATTATTAGCTTACTTTTAAGTCTCATAATGTTACATTAAATCAGAATCCTCAATACCCTTTTAAGTAACTTAATAAGGTTCTTTTTCTAATTAATCCACGTAATCTAAGATATATGGAATATGTTTAATTTGCTCAGTTTACTTAATACTTTCTCTATTACTAGTTGGATATTCCCTAATGTGAATTAATGTAATAGTTTATCAATCTCTTCATTGGTATACTAATTTTCAATCTATATTTCTTGTTAAATTGAAATTTTAGGTTCTATCTATTATTCCTTTACAAAACTTGGTTGTCCTTTTAATAATTCCTCAATATCATTGAATTATTCATATTCATTAAATTTCTAGGGTTATTATTCATTGATTATGTCTTCTAGAATTAAATGTTTATCAGCAATAATTTCATCTTTATACATGTAATAATTTATTATAAAAAAATGCATAACAAAACTAAATAAACCTATTGTATATATTTCAATTAATATTAACAAAAATAAAAAGAAAAATGATCAAACTCATATTATCAGGAATAACAATTAGCAATGCCTTTAAAATATCTAACAATTTCAGTTGGACAGATGTTAATGGTAAGAATTTCATGACATACATTCATTTGCAGTGACGTTAGCATTAAGTGATAAAATTAAAATAAAAAAAATAATTACTAATCCTAAGAAATAATATTATTTTAAATTAAAATATTGAAATACAAAGAGTAGCTATGAAAAATAGATCTTATTATTTAGATATACTTTAATATTTATCATTGGATTAATTAATCACCAATTAAGAAATTAAACATAAATATTCCTATATCATATGATAAGAGAACTATTAATGGGTTTATTATTGAAATAATAATAGAAATCAACATATAACTGTATATTATCTACATGATATCACTTTAACAATATCTGATAGAATCAATATTAAATAATCTTAATTTAAATATATTCATTTTAATGGATTGACTAAAGAACATTGTCATATTTAGGTATTTATTAAAAATGTTTCAAAATGTGGATATTTTAAAACAGATTATATATAGATATTTTCAATAGAGGTCCTATTATTTTTTTATGAACTTAAAAATTAGATGATTATGAAGATGGATATATTTAAGAGAATATATTATTTCTTATTTTATTTAAACATCTGTTAAAAGCCTCAGAATCTTTTAGATTTAGCATCATAAAATATTTGTTTTTTATTTTAATTCTAATAAAAATTAAGAAAAAAACTATCAATCTTTTTATAAGTGTTGAAGATAGTATAGACTATAAGATTGTTAGAAATTGGGTAAATATTGGGATGAGATGGAATTTGCCAAAATTAAAATACATTCAGATAAAATTTACTCCTTAAACATTATTGTATTTGTGGAGTTCCTAAATTATAATGTTTAAATATTTATGAAATATATAAATTTTCAATCATTTTTTTATTAATGCTCCCTTCTTCGG
>CAJJDN010000255.1:2829-14919 GCA_905182985.1 Paramecium sonneborni | reverse complement strand
TTATTTTATTAAAATATAATATTAACCTTTTTTATGCTTTTTAGTTGAACTTCAAAAATATCATTAATAAATTAAGAAAATAGAGTATTTTTATGAATATAATAGTTAGTAGATAATCCTCATACTGCAATTTTAGACGATAATTCAACCCTAGTTAATTAAAGTAAGTAGATACTTTATTTTCTTTATATTAAATTCGTATTTTAAGTAATTACAGTTTCTGAAAAATAAATATATTATTAACTGTATTATTTGAATATTTCTGCTTGTGAAAATAGAACAAAAGCATAATATTATTGTAGATACTGATAGCTCAAACAAATGTGATGTTCTCAATGTGGACAACCTCCATACTAATTTAATGAGAAAGATTACAATAGCATGATTTAAGGAAGGATTTCAATTGTTTCACTTTTAAAAATAATAAATGCAATTTTGCATCTTATTAGAGGAATAGGAGGGTTTTATTATAAAGTTTAGGTTTTAATAAGAGATGGATTGATTTAATTAGATGATTTATATGTTAAGCAAGAATCATTTGAATCAATACTTGGATGAACTTAATTTGAGACTGGATAATTTTAAACTTAACTTGCAGATGGTATATTTGGACTTGGACCAACATAAAATTATTCATAATATCCTCCAAATTTGATAGATTTTATAGCAAAAAAAGATAAGGCATTATAATTTAAGAGGAGATTTTCAATATGCTTAAATTATGATTATGGTATATAAGTGTTGATGGATCTGACTATTTAAGATAAGATCCTGATTTTAAAATAAATAAAATCAAATACTCACCTAATTAATAATATTAAATCAACTTAATAAATATAGCTTTTGGTGATCAAATTTTTACTATTTATGATAGTATTCATACTTAAGGTTAAGGAACATTTATTGATTCAAGAGCTACTATTTCATATATGGATCATAAGATATATCATAAATTAGTATAGGCCATAAAGATTGTATCGATTTAAATTAAACTCCGATTAAATATAACATTTTATCCTAACTTTTATTTTAAAATATTTCATACTTTGATTATCATTCATATTTCCTTTAATAAAATTAAAATTTTTTGGAAACCTTAAGATTATTTGTTCATTTAGAATTAATAAGTTTTTTTAGGAGTAGAAAAATATTAAGATAGGACAATTTTGGGATAAAATTGGACGAGAAAAAAAGATTTTCTTTTTGATTTGGATTAATAAGAGATTTCTATTGTATCAGCAAATTGTACTTTAGATTAATTTAAATTGTAAGTTATCAATACTTTTGATTCTGATGATTAAACATTAAAATAAAATATATAAGTTGTAAAAAATATTAGATTGCCAAATTCACTAAAAAAAATATTGAAGAGGAATAGAATGTAAATTAAGAGTAAGATACTGAAAATGTAGAAAAAGATAATATAAATATTCCTGCCTAAGTGAATGAAGATGATGAACATTCATGGTTGGAAATATTGTTTTATATTTTTATAATTATTATTACATTAATGGGTATATATATACATAAAAATTTTTAGAAATTAAATAACTAAATTCATATAGATGATGAAGGATTAGATAAAATCAGATGTATATCCTGGATCATAACCGGCATTAATGAAGTAGGTAAAATAAATAAATTAGTTTATTGATCAAGTTGTTAAATCAGATAAAGTTAGAAAAGATTTTTGGAAAGACTTAAGAAAATAAAAATATTTGATAAGATTGAATAAAAGAGAGACTTAGAGCTGAACTTGGATCTGAGTATGAATTCTCAGAAGGTTCAGTTGATTTAGATGAAATGAGAATTAATTAATCAGAGTTTCCCAAATATATGGGTTAAGATCAAAAAGAATTTAATCACCTTTTCCTATTGATAAATAAGCATAATAAGGAGGAGTAGAAGAATAGATACCTTAAGAATTAAAAAAAGACACTTTATTGTCATTAGGGGAAATAAGAGAAGATTAAGAGGATGAAGATTAAGCAGACAAAAATGAATTAGAAAGAATGAAATAATACTTAAGATAACAAAGAGAAGAAAAGTCAATTAATCCTTTGCTTTTTTTAGCTCAATAGATTTGCGATATTATTGCTGCAAATAATTGAGTAAAACAGCAGATATATGATTAAACATTATAAAACAAAGATTTCTAGGAATTTTATATTATAATTTAAATGTCAGAAAAGAAATCTATTATATCTAAAAATTCTATTGCAAACATCTTTTTATAAATAAAATATTCATATTCTTATTATTCATTTTAATTAGATTATGTTCTAGTTGCATCAATACAAATCTTTATGTTTCCCATTTACTATCTATAAAAAAAATATTTTGTAAAATACATAAACATGAATAAAGATTGAAATGTTAAAAATGCTCTATTTATTTGAATTAAAAAAATTATGCCAAATGTCTTTTTTGTGAATTCAGTATAACTAAAAGAAATTTGAAAAAGTGGAGTATGTAATCTTTTATGTATTAAATCTTAGCTTGCACCCAATTCATAAATGCTAAGTTTGTAATCATTATTAATGTCTAAAATGCTAATCAGTTCTAGGTATTATGGGAAATGATGCAATTGAATGATGTTATACTTGTTAAGAAAGAAAATAAGATTAATATTTCCACATAAAACATACAATCAAATAAATAATACTTTTAAAGGTAAGATACTTTTTATTCTGTTTTGGGAATGCTATTCCGACATTGTTTGCCTGTTATCAACTTCGATAAATTGCAATTGATGATACGAACATATATATTATTTAAAGAAATAGAATTAATTTCAACTTCTATAAAAAGTTCATAATTAAAGTACTTTTATTTAAGTAACTCCTGTAATTGCTTTTTATTATAACATTTAACAATGAAAAAAATTATACTAATGGAAGGAATTATGATATTATGAAATAAATAAGAGCTTCCTAAAATTAATTACATAAATATGTTGATATGCTAAAAAATATTAGACAATATATTGATAGAATAAAATAAGAGATATTGGGTGTAATTATATTTATTCATCAATGATCTCTTATTAAAATAAGTAAAATAATATTAATATTTATAAGAGTTAATTCTATAATATCTTTATCAAAATAACATAAAATATTAGAAAACTTAATAGAAATTAAGTTAAGAATAATTAAATTATTGTATAAGAAGAATGATAATAATATAACATCAAATATCATGATGGCACTATTAAATAAATAGAATACGAACCTATCTAAATTAAAAAATTTTAAGTCAATCAATTAATGTGCCTTACGAAAATAACATATTAATCAATACACATACTAAAAGAATAAATATAATCTAAAATTAAATAAGATAGAAACTTTGAAAATGAAAAGTTTATATTTTAACAATAAGGTAATAATCAAATAAATAAATTAATTAAATTCTAATTACTAATTTTATGGAACTTAAATAGCAAGAATATTGGAAGAATTATAAGATAAGTATAAATAAATTAATCCAAAAAATATACAATTATAGAAAAATTATCAAATGATATTTAAGAAAAATAAGATTTGAATTATTGCTTTCCTTTAACCATAGAACAAACAAGAATGAATTATTTTAGATTCATTCTATGGAAATTAAGGAAAACCTGCTGTTGAAAGTAATTATCTCAACTTCTATCATCTTAATTTATATTAGATAATTATTTTTTTCATGATCTATTTCAATTTATTTTTCTCTAGATTCCGGTATTTTATTTAATGAAAATGTTAATCAACTATTAGGTTTTTTGCCATTCACCTTGTTTTCAACTCTATCTTACATTTTCTTCTATCATCCTCTACTTCTTTATTACAAAAAATATATTCTTATTCAAAATTTCCTTCTTGATTATTAATTCATTTTGTATCATCAAAAATTTTTTTTCAATGGTATAGGTATTATCCACCAATTTAAAAAAAATGTTTTTATTCTGATTTCTGAGATGTATTCTAACTGATTTAACTCAAAAACAATGAACAAAATTACAATGATACAAAAAATCTAAATTTAGGAGATTGTCTTCTAAAATAATAATATAAAATTACTAAACAATTATGGATTCAATGCTTATGTTAAAAGAGATGTATATTGATAGCTTTTTTATGTTAGAGTGGATTCTTTATTGAAAAAAATTAAAGAAGTTTATTTATTTACTTTATTTTTTTTTAATTTGCTTTTGATTATTAGTGTCTGTACAAATTAATCTCACAATGATATTTTTGCCAATCACATATGCAGTGAAAATAGATAAGATATTTTAATGGCTTATAAAAAAAATCTTTACTTAACTTTCAGGAGAGATTTGTTTCTTTTTCATGCAATTAGTCTTGAGTTCTTTATGTTATCAACTGTAAGACTATACCTTATCTTTCTGAATTTTAAAGATCCTTCCAAGAGCGACTACTAATAAATTTTATCAATTAATAGCTGCTGAGTAATCAAGTAAATAGATATTCTTTAAGATCAGTGCACAGTATAAACTTCTTAAGAGCCAATAACATCATTTGCTTCTTGAATTGTTACTTAGGATTACTTTTGTATGTTTAATGCTAAAAATAATTAATAAACATAAAGGCCTATTTTTCAGTTTTAAGAGGATCCTCTAGATTAGCTGGAAGAAAGAAATTATATTTCGGAAACTTGTTAACAATATTATTGCCTAAAAAAATAATTTATGGAAGAATGAGTTAATTGCGCCTTGGTTTATGATCTTTGAAGATAGTTTTAGATAGGGAATTATTAAATGATCATTAATATAAATTTGTTAATGTATTTTTCATAAAATTTTCAAACACTACTGGATAGTGTTAATTTCAAAAAAAAATGCAGGAAATAGTTTTAAATGATGATGAATTGAAGAAAGGTCCATAAAATTAAAATGTTAGCCCAATCGATCATCCAAGAACTGTGACTCATTTTCATTGAGCTCAAGTAACATTAGATTCTATTGATTTACCCTCTTTTGGAAAAATTCCAAATTCCAAATTCCAATAAAGTGAATATTTAATAGAATTTCTAAATTCCTAAATCACAATGTAAGGATTTTATACCGGTGTGGATTTTATTATTTAAATTATCATAAAAATGGCAGAGTTAATGGAGAAAACTAAATTCTTATTGCGGGGAGGTGGTTGTATAACTTCAAATTAAATAAGATCATAATAATAAATTACAAATACAACTAAAAAAGAAGAAGATTAAGAAATAGACATTTTCATCTCTAGATTCAATTTCTATGTTAAACAAATCTTCACAAAAGCTGCTGTTGCTATGAATGAATAAGAATCTTAAGATATAATGATAGCCATACAATGGTTTATTTTTTAAGAAGAAAACATCTATAAACTCAACAAGAATGCTGGGAAGGTCATGAAATCCTACGACTTAATATTAGATGGAATTCGAAAATTATTGAAAAGCTGCTTGATCTACATCAGAACAGATTAGTTTAAATGTTTGTACATTTTATAAATAACAACATCTCTATCTAAAGTGATATTTAGCTTCCATATTATGAATGAGGAGAGATTTATGAAATGTTATTTAAAAAAGGAATTTCTGGATATTACGGAGGAATTAAAATAATAAATGGAAATAGAGTTCAAATACAAATGGAAATTTTTCTTTTCCTAACAAGAACTTCTTTCGAAATAGCTCCAAATAACAGAGCTGAATAGGAAGAAATTGTAAAAGGATGTTTGAATGGTATAATTACATCGATAACACAAATGAAACCTAGTGCCAAATTGCTTGAATCTTTATTTTAGGGAGTCTGTTTACTTTACAAAATGTATTCAGTTTAGAACAATAGAAAACTATATGAAGTTTATTTTTAAATTGATATGTTGTAATGGGAGATAATTAGCTATTTTTAAAATAGCATATAAAAAAATTTAGACGAAATACTTTTTCAAATTCAGGAAATACATAAAAATCTTGTGTTAAATTCAAATAATTGGGTATATCATTTTTTGTGGATTTAATTAATTGGAAAGATCTTAATTTATAATCCTCTTTTAACAAAACCAAAGTTAAATGATTTGGTTAGTCGTTACAATTTTGGAGCCAATTCAAGGTAAATTTGGAAAGAATTTCAGAACAAAGGACTTATAATTTAAATGAACCATAGCAAAGATTAGAGTGTCATTTAACTTCATTAATTTAAAAATAAATAACTCCTATAAATTGATAGTATAATATTAGAAGACTCCTTCAAAGGATGGGAGCCCTTCATATTGCTTAAGGATTTCTTACAGAATGAACAAAATACACATTTCACATTTAGATCATACGTTCAAAACAAATTAAAAGTAATCAATATTGAACCTTAAAAAAATGAAAATATTATTGTAATTGGCCAAATCTAATAATTTTTTGACTTCATTATTTCAAATAAATTACTCAATGTAATTAAAGAAAGGTATGAGAAATTGGCTGTAGTAAATGAAACTTCTAGGAATTTAATGGAAAACAATACAAAATTTAATGAGAGGATATTATAAGCAGTGTAAAATTAATAAATAAATCGTATGATTCTCAACTTAAAAGATTATATCCAAAAAACTCAAATTATCTTTAAACTTATTGGGCTTTACTATAGGAAATAAAATTTTTAATAATTTAAATAGGAAAAGATTTTCGAATTCAATAATTTATAATAACTAAAATATTTGATGAAAGTGTTAGAATCAATTTTATAATCATAAATAAAAGGATTTAAAGATAAGTCAAATCATTAATAGTCTCAATTGGAAACTGATGAAAGGGTGCTTATTTAAAATGAATTAAAGAACCTCAAACTAAAAAATTTGTGGCTTGATAATTTGAAAAATTAATTTTCTGATTTATTGGCTGCAGTTTCTCCTGATTAAAAAAACTTTTTTAAAGTAGCTTCAACTTTGATTTAGTTAATTACAAATTCTTAGAAACAATTGGAAAAGATAGAAATCACTTAACTTCAAGAAAATAATAATATTATAGAATTCTTTCAAAACTAGTTGAATAATCTTTAAAAAGAATATGAAGATATGAACTAAGAACTTATAAATGAGAATAATAAAATCAAGTTATTTATTAAGTAAATTTTCTAAATCAAATAAGAAATTGACGCTTTTTAAAAACCTGAAAATCTTAAAGAGATTCAAGGATTAACAAATTATATACAAAATTTAAGGTTCAGATATCTAAAACTATACTTAAAATTAGAAACTACCAAGAAGACATTCTAAACTATTTTAGGTTAAACTAGTCCAGAAGAATTGCAAACTTTATAAGAATTTATAAATCTTGATAAATTTCTTTTTAAGCTATTGTGTTTTTAACTGTTTAAAATAATTAAGAAAGAAAATGAAATCAAATTTATACTTGAAAATAAACAATATTCTATTTTTTGAAATATTTTGCTGTTTGTAACTCACATATAAATTTTTGACATTCTAGTAGAAAAAAACAAGTTGTTGGGAAAAAATAGATTTATTTTTATGAAGAATAATTACAGATTACCCAAAAAGAATAATTTTTACTAAAAGTGAAAAAGTGACTATCTCTGAATTAAAAGATATATAATTAATTGGATAAGACTAAAACGATTTATAATTTATTTAATAAAACTATAAAGATAAATTATCAAAGTAGAAAGGACTAATAGAATACCTACAATTCAATTTATCAATAGAAGAAATTATTCTTTCCTCAGAAGAATTAGATTTATAGTTAATTGAGAATTAATTAGGAGATTTATTCATTGAAGAATCTCTTTCCTAAAAGAATATTGACAAGATTATTCAATCTTTTAATGAGTTATCAAAAAATGTGAGTGATAAACAATTTATTTTATCTATAACAGAAATGAAGTTTTTGAAGGAAAAACTTCAAAATTGTTTGTCTGAATTGAGCAAACATTAAAAGCTAAATTAGATTAATAAGGAGTATTATGATTAATTAGCCACTCAAACTAAAATCGTAATCAAAACAATTGAAACATTTGGAAATAAGGACATTTCTTCAATTTTATTGAAAGAAGATCTGATAAACTTAAAAAATATAATAAATTAAAAAAGTGCTAAAAATAAAGAAATTGAAGTGTCTGAGTAAATGGTAATATAGATAGAAAATATAGAAATTTGTGAAAAAGATAATGGTGGTGGGGATAAATAATATGGTTTAGATTTTAATTTTAGCAGCAACAATAGTTGGAACACTTATTTATTATTTATGATTAAGGTTGTAAGATTATAATAATAAAAAATAAATGAAGAGAAGGAATTATTACAAAAAATACTTGAAGAAATTACAAATATATCTAATGGTCTTTATCTAATTAATACAAAACAAAAAGAAACTTAAATCAAATGCTTATAAGTATTTTAATCTTAATTTTTAAAATTTATTTAGAAATATGAATAATCAAAGATGACACAAATCAATTTAGTCTAAAAAAAAGATGAAGATTTTGAACTCTACATTGAAAGAATATCATCTCTTTTATTTACAGGATCAGATAATACTTAAAGCACTTAAGAATAGACTAATATTTCTGATTTTCTTAATTCTTTAAAGTAGTATATTCAATAAAAAATAGTAAACCTAAAATATATTACAAATCCAAAAATAGAACAAGAATTTATGATTGAATAAATTAGAAAATTAGATTTATTGGATAGTTAAATAGAACAAAATGATGAAATATAAAACGAAGAATTAGGGTTTTTTGGTTCTTTAAAACAACAAGTTAAAGATTTTAGCAATAACGACGAATGGAAAATTAAATAGGGTCTGGTGTTTACAATAATATAGATTTCATCAAATTGTTTATCAGACACAATTATTTCTTTTTGTTAAAAGACTTTAATCTTATTATGGGCTTCAGAAAAAGATTAAAGAGTAAGAAATTTATTAAAAAACGAGAAGTTAATTTATGTGTAAATGTAGATTTTGAAGAAAGATTGGTAGACTTAGCATGATAGAATATCAGGAGAAATGTAATAAATGTTGATGAGAATTGATGAATTATAAGAATAAATTAGTCATGAGGCTAACACCAATAAACGTGATTTACAGCTAAAGGAATTGGATGAAACAACTTAGCAATTAGATGAATATATAACAAATATTAGTGAAATGGGTTAATAACTTAGATTGATGACTGACTTTATCAATCATATTCGAAAAGGGTTATTAAGAGTTGAGGGGAAAATTAATTAAATGAAAGAATAAATAAATAATATGGGAAATGACATAAAATTGTTGAAAGGAAAAACTGTCGAACAACTTTTTGAAATCCGAAAATGGAAAGTATTGAAAGAGGCAGCATATAAAAATGTTAAATCCATCTATGTGCCATTAGAAACTTTAGAAAAAGGGAAGGAAAAAAAAAGTAATTTGATAAACTTCGACTAATTTGATGATTAAGAAGGTGAAGTGAATGAGTTTTTATTTGAAGGACAAGCAGGGAAAAAAACAGTAATGCTAATTCATGGAATAGCAGGATCAGGCAAAAGTACTACAGCCAAAAAAATCGAAGAATTTATATGGAAGTGGCATAAAATTAATCAAGAAATCAACAATCAAGTGCTCATACCTATTTATATTTCATTACCAACTTTAAAAAATCCTGTTTTTTAAGCAGTAGAAGAATCACTTCGTTAAGATGATTATGGCTTTGATGATCTCTAATTGAAAGAATGTAAAGAAAAGTTGCAAAGAAAGGAATTCAAATTGTTATTAATTATGGATAGTTATGATGAAATGAAACTAGAGAATATTCAAAAAAACCTCTACTTGAGTAACAAAGTTGAATAAAATTGGTATAACCCACTTGTAATTTTTACAACAAGAACTGAAATTTTTACAAGTACCAACTACAGAGATTGGTTTGCACCTAAAGAAAATACAAAATATAAAGAAATTGAGCTTCTAAAATTTAATAAGGCACAAATATAAGAATATCTAAAAAAATATACAGTGCAAAGTATTAAATTACTGGTTTATGAAATATATGAATGGTAAATCCCAATTGGTAACTAAAGAACAATTGATATCAATAGATTTGATGAGTGTTGGAAAAAGCTTGAGGAATCAATTTAGAAATATGAATTCAAGTAGAAATCTGAGATACTTTTGAATTAAAAATAAATAGATGGCATCTTATAATTTTTGAAGTAGGACCATTATTTTATGACTTTAAATAACAATAATGAAGCTTTAAGAAGTCTCAGCAATAGTTTATCATAACTATGGGGTATTGAAAAGTATGACGTAATTATGAAATAAATAAAGATAATTAAATTGGTTGAAACTCCGTATATGATGGAAATAATAGTTTAAGTTTTGCCTTAAATGATGATTAAAGAGGTAGAGATAAGTAAAACGAAATAAAACTTCATTCAAAATTTCTCAAAAATGTTTAAATAGTTCTTGAAAAGCAAGTATCTGATTTTGATGTATAAATGCCAATTGAAAAAGCATCAAAAAAATATAACTTAAGAAATTGAAAAAAAATTCAAGCAAAATGTTTTCGTAAAATAAGAACTATAAGGTATTTTAGAAAAATAAGAAGATTAGTAATAAGAAATTATTAAAGAAAAATTAGAAGAATTGCAAGAGGAGACTGGAGGTAATTAAGTAAAATAAGTACAAGTCTAAGAGGAGATAGTTATTTAAGAAAAAATTTAAATTACTCAAAAAGATATTGAGACTTTAGAAAAAATTGATTTTCTAGAAGTTGCTCTTAAAGCTTGGGATAAAATGGAAGTGAAGTCAATTCCAGCTCACCTTTAAGTCTCTTTAGAAAAACTATAGAATATAATTGAACCTAATCTTCTTTTACCAAATGAAATATTTGATAAAGTTGAAGTTAAAAATGAGGACATAATCTCGGTAATTGTTGATGCATTAAAAGAATACAATTTAACAAGCTTTGACTTTTACAGTGAGTTTATTAATTATTACTATCTGAAATAAATAGAAAAATAGAAATACCTAGGAAAATAGATAAATTTTGATCGTTTTTTGCACGATATATAATAATATTCAATTAAACTTGCAATAACAATGAGTCGTAAATAATTGACTCAAGTTTAATATAAATAATTGGGCCTATTATATAACAAAGAAGGAGAAGAAGAAAAATGGTTAAATGAATATTTTAATGATGATGAATAATATGGATATTATAAAAAAGATGTAAGAAGTTGCTCCTTAGTCTAAAAAAAAGGCGCAAACTTTTCATTTGTCCATAAATCAATATAAGAATTCTTAATAGCAGCTGATTTATATGAATTGTTAATTTTTGCAAAAAAATTAGATGTGAAAGTATTGAGTTATATGATGGAGGAGCTTTCAAAATAATAAATTAACAATTAAGATTGTTTTAAATTTTAAGAAAATGTAAATCAATCTTAACTGAATCTGAAATACATTAAGTTATCATAGTTTGTAAGTTCAATTTCTATTAGTGATTAATTTAAATAAATTATGGATTATTTCAAACTAATTGAAAAACATGATTTTAATACAATTGATTTTTCATCCAATATATATCAAGAAACAAGAAAATATCTAATATAAAAAATATCATAAGATATTAAGATTATAGAATTGTTGAAATCCCTAGTTAATCTAACTAAAATAGATAAAGAATTCATCTAATGTGGAAGTAATTCACTTACATTATTGGTTGAAATGAAAGTTGATTTAACCGACCAAGACTTTTCAAATATAAAAATTAAAAATGCGTCTTTAGTTGGAGCAAATTTTGTAAAATGTAATTTTTCAGGATCGAAATTAGAAAATGTTAATATAAATGGGATTAATTTAAATGCTGCTTAATTGATGGGTTGCGAATGGAAAAATATAATAATAAATGAGCTTTTTCAAATAGATGGTCATATGAGTGATGTTCGATCAGTATGCTTCTCACCAGATGGAATTACTTTAGCATCTGGTAGTGATGATAAATCAATTCGATTATGGGATGTTAAAACAGGATAATAAAAAGCCAAATTAGATGGTCATAGTAGTTATGTATAATCAGTATGCTTCTCACCAGATGGAACTACTTTAGCATCTGGT
>CAJJDN010000254.1:36698-47424 GCA_905182985.1 Paramecium sonneborni | reverse complement strand
CCCAACCCCAACCCCCTTTACCAACCCCAAACCCAAACCCAACCCCAAACCCAACCCACATTGATAATCTAAAAGTAATTTCAAATATGGGATTGATTGATGTCTTTTCATGTAAAACTATGAGAATTAAATAAATTCAAATGAAATTAGAATTTGATCATTCAATATTACAGAATTTTTAATATTCAAAAAAAATAATAACATACTTATATCAAATGATGGAGAAATATATTAAATAAATTTATATAATGATAGACAATCAAGATGATATAATCAAGTAAAATATCATATCTTATCGAACATTAGAAAACAGAGCTAGTTATTTTTAATATTCAAATTAGATCTAACTTTATTGGTAAAGAATTCATATTTACTCATATTGAGAATTTCAACAAGAATTCAAATAATTTAATGAATTTCATAAGATAATTAGTATTTATTCAATATGAATATCATTAAAACTTTATCTTTTAGATTTTACTAAATTTCTTTTATCTGTATTCTAATAACTATATCTAAATTTTTAGGAAATCTCTTTAAATCTTACATTTCTAATTTGATAGAATAAGAATCTCATAAAATTATTCTTAGAAATGAAAGCACAGAAAAATATAAAAGTACAATGAATATTTAGAATCTCAAACACAAACAATATAATTCAATTTAATTAAAGATTTTTTTTTCTTTATTTCATTTAATGTTAAATTACATTTAAGATTTCTTTATAATTATTTTTACAACTATTGATAAATTATGTAAATCTAGGTGTTTTTAAAGTAAATTTATTTAAATTCTTAGGAATATTCTGAACTGAATGTTTTTAAAAATATTATTGATTATTCTTTTACTATATTAAATTATTCAAAACTCTTTACATAATTAATATTATTCAGAACATAAGTTCTTTTAACCATAGAATTGCTAAAAAAATTTAATTTTTACTATCTTGAGTATATTAATTATGGTTATTTGTTCTTAACTGTATTTTTTAGCATAATTTCATCTAAATAGTTGACCTTAAATTAAAAAATAAAGTGCTAATATTCAATGAAATTCCAGTATTTAAAGAATATTGTCCTAATATCTATACTTTTGATAAGATAACCCTTGCTCTTTTATTGCTTCCAAGATCCTGAAAATTAAAAATTTATGAGATAAGTGAGAGCTAACTAATAATTGATCGTTGTTTTACAAAATTTAATGATTCTTGTATTTCATTTTATTATTCAAAAATTAATTGATTTATTGTTAAATCTATAATACTAATCATATATTATTATAATATGTATTTATCTGAAACTTTATTCTGCAACTTAAATGTCTATTTTAAAAGAATTTTTAATTTGATATCATTTTCTTCATTAATGCTCATAAGATATACAATAATAATTTTATAATCATATATTCTTAAATAGAGATTATCAATATTGTTTTTTAAAAGATTAAGATAAATGATTTAAGTAATTTATTTTACTTTCATAATTCTTATTTCAAAATTAAAAGTCCTCTATTAAACTTAGCTAAATTTGATAAAATAGTAAACAAGAATTTTATTACTAGAATCTATTCTTTATAGTTTCCTAAGCTAACATTAAATAAATAATTCAATAGTATTTGAATATAAATTAATTTTATTTATAAATAAATTATTAAAATAAATTTTATCTATTATTCATATTTATAGTACTTTCTGTATGGACAAAATAATCTATTCATAAATTTATAAGAATAATATTTGTGCAGTGGAGTTTTACAAAAGGATATGATTCAGTACCTTTCTTTGTTGATTTTTAATAATTCATATATATTTTTAATTTTTATACATTCAAACTCTTACTATTTTCTTTAAAGAAATTATAAAGATTAATTGGAATGCATTTCTTAGGCAATTCATAATTTTTCACTTTCTCTTCTATCTTTGAACCATATTTCTAATAAATTTCTTCTTTCTCTAATAGAAATACCACACCAATTAAATTTTATTAATCGAATAATTCGCTTGCTTAAAAAAATTATAAATTGATACCAAATAATAATAATGCTATCATCCAAAAGAAAGGTTTAACTCTATCATTATGATTACACAAGAACTCTAATCTTGAATTTGGATGCTCTGCTTACTGATTTTGGACTTTCAAAAAGGCAATATAAGATGCCAATTAAAGAGAAGATTATTTTTTGGTTTTGTTGTTTTATTAAGCACGTGAAATACTTTAAAGATAAGAACATAGAAAGGTAGTTGATTGGTATTTACTTAATTAACACATTATCCATGCCATCTTAAATATTTTATTTATTCAAAATTTCTTGTGTCATAGAAGGTATTATTTTTTTATCTATTTCAAAATGATAAACAAATACATAAATATTATAGAGATTAATAAATAACATTTCCTTTTTCATTAATTATTACTCTAAATTTTGCTTTTTAAAATAGCCATAAGTTTGGAATCCAGGAACTTTCAACCTCATCTACAATGATCACTTCATTGTCCATTTATTGCAAAAACTTGGAGTTATAATTATCCTTTAAATAGTTCCTCAAAGAATTTAAGGCCAAAAAAGAATCATTATTATAATAATATAATACTTTACAAAATAATAATTTTCTAATTAAGTGGCCAATGCTTTTATAATCAAAAAGTATTTATAGATATCTAAAATGCAAGAAAACGATCATCATTATGAATCGAATAAATTATATTCTAGCCTTCAAACAATACTTTACATTTTAAAAATTTTGTTGTTGATGCAATTGGAATATCTAATCATCACTAAAAATATAGACTCCAAAAAATGAAATAAAATAATTAAGTTACAGAAAATTGAATTTGGATGGAATTCATAATGATAAAACAGTTTATAGTACTATAAGATAGATAAATCAGAAAACGAAATTTTATAATAAATATCTATAAAAATTTCACAAGATTCATGATTATCTTTTTGCTTAGAAATTATTAAGAGAAGAAAGAAAGGTTTAGTTCCACATTCTCAATTATCTTCCTAATAATTCAAACTTAAAATACATGAATTCTTTGATAGATTAAAGAATAATGAGTTGGATTCTTACATCTATTCAATTTTGCCATATTGAGAGAAGAGCCTAAATCGGATAGAATATTGATATATATGAAATTAATTATTAATAAAATGCGTAATTGTTATTTTCCAGAAAGAATATTTATATTCATATTGAAAGTAAGGGACTTGGAAGAATTACGATAGTAATAAGTGGTCTAACAGAATAGTATGAAAAAGAGAAATAGTAAAGACAATAGGAAAATAAATGAGAAATAGCAAATCTTAAAAGATAAATTTAAGAGACAAATTAGAATAGAAATATGTTGGAGAATCAAATATAAGAATTAAAGAGGTAAGAAATTAGATATCAAGGAATAGAATAACAAAAATAGAGAAATAATTCATCTTAATCATCTGATGAAGTAAAAATAATTCATACTACTTTAACTGATTAAATAAAATAGTTAAAATTATAATATAAAGTTAAAAAGAAAGTGAAAGAATTGATTTAAAAAAATGAGAAGTGAAATAGCATTTCACAAAGAGGAAAAATGAATCTTACTAATTGGAAATAGAAAAGTTAAAAAATTAATTAATAGATTATAGTAATAAGAAGAAAATCATAAAAAAGAGATTAGATAATTTTAAGAGTAGATTAAATATTTTCATATAATCATACTCCTAATAAAGAAATTTCTGATCTTTAATAAAAATTAGTAAATGAGAAAACAAGATCTACAAATTTGATCTGTGAATTTAGTGATAAAAGTGATTAAATAAAAATTCTTGAGCAAGAATTGAAAACTAAATAGATTGAATGAGAATAAGTAAAGGCTGATATTTTCAAACAACTAGTTCTTTAAATCTACCTGCATTTCCACCAATAAGTAAAGTGAATTTGATCTGCCCCCATTAGTGTTATTACTTTGCTTCTTATAAAGTGTTTTCAGATTTTGGGGAAAGATTATAAGCTGATTTACATTATTTATTATACTCTAAAGTTCTATTTCAATAGAATCAATTTCTGCAATTTATAATCTATATGCATTTTTTTCTTCATCAACTAAACTCATATTTATATTTAATTTTATTTAATTGACAATTTAATAAACAAATCATTTTGAATATATGCATTATTATAGCTCTCATAATTAAATATAGCAAAGAAAGGGATATAATATTTTAATTCAATTTTATATTATTTATAACTATTTAAAGAGTACTTTAATTAAAACAACATCTTTAAAAGAAATGTTAGCATTACTATTTGAAGAAATTTATAATAATAAATATTAAATTAAATTATAATTAATTTAAAAATATTTCGATAATCCATTAATTATTGCTTTTCTTCTCATGATAATAATTTTTTCTCATATATAAGTTAACTCTATGTGTAAAAGAGTTTTTCATTTTTTATCTTTTTTTCTAATAACTTTTTCCATATCGTTATTATCTTTTTGTTTTATACTACCATATAAAACAAAATATATTTTATATTTACTGGGCCTTGTTCTGTATAAATTACTACTTCTTTAAATTGCTTACGAATAGATTGACATTGAATATTCAGAATACAATGAATTTGAATTAGTAAGATGAAAATACCCAGGTTTAAAAAAGAATCAAAAACATATACACAGAAAGTAATACGGATACAATAATAATTATTTTATTTTAAATATTAGAATACGTCTTTTTATTTATAACTATGATGATCAATAAGAAGACACCTGTATTAAAGTCAAAATTTATTATTTCAGTAAAAGTAATCAAAATACATAAATGTTTGTATTAATTCTATATTAATATCAGTGATCACTCATAAATTAATCTAGACTTAAGTTTTGCTTTTAAACAATACTATAGTTTCTTTTATATAGACTGATTGATCTGTATTCCTTTCTTAATCCTTTTAAACATTTCTTTGTCCTTTCTCCTTCTTTGATGGGGAACAATCCATTAAAACTTTACAAAATATATAAATATATTGTCAAATCAAAAAAACAAAACATTTTCTTTATATATCTAAAATAAGGTTTCTTGTTACAATTTTGACACTTTATTGATTTTAATTTAGCTAAATGAATAGCTAAGCATCAATAAAGTAAACCCTGAATAATTAAATGTGTTAACCTACATCATATATTATATTTATCATCTAAATTTTGATTACTTAATAAAGATATAATAATGAATTCTGTATATTAATTGCTTTATTAAATATTATAGATATTTAAGTTTAATGGATAGAATTAATATAATTTAATTAAGATTTATATTTCAATTATTTGAATTATGACTGTAGAAAATTTAAAATATACAATAATAATTATTTAAGAAAAACGAAATTCATACTCCTTACTCATACCGTTATTTCATATAATTTCATTACATTAAAATGGGAAGTATCTATAATTTATATCCTTTAGAAGGTTATAATTTTAAGCTAAAAACTTTTAGTTTGACAATGAGCCAGTTTATATCTATGTTTATTTTTTATTAATATGATAATGAATGTTGTTGGATTGGAAGTTAATAATGTGTTAGGGTTAAAAATATATCCATTAATGGAGATAGGTTGGATAGTGAATTTTATTAACTCATTTACATCATTTAAAAGCTAGAGTTATCCTATTTGTTTTCTGCTCTTCTAAATTAAATTAAATTGATAAGCTATATTTCTGGAATTCTTTTTTCAGCATTAATCTTTAAATGATTCTGATTGTTGATAAATTTAAATTAAATTTAAGTTAATTATAATCTTCATAGTGTAACAAAATTATCAGGCTCAAGATGATATTTATTTTAGAGTTTATTCTGTCTCTTCTTAAGTGATTTCTTAATTAGCCTTTTTTATTTTAATAGGGTATAAATTAGTGTTGACTTTAAATTAAATATTTTATACAGTTAACTTTTCTAAGATATATCAATTCAAAATCTCCTTTATTTTTTATTCATATTCATCTCTCTCTAATTATGCTTATATTTATCATTCTTTATTTTAACATTTATATTCATCAAAGTTATTGCATCTTTAATGAGATTCTTTTTAATATAAGAATCTAATGGGAACAATTTTCTAATTTTATAAGATCAAGTCAATTTGATCTATCAGCCATATAGAATTCTAAAAATTTACTGCACTTCATTATGCTTGTTTTAATAATAATTATTAGATGTGTGAATTAATAATATTCAATCAAGAAAGAAAGAAGAAACGAGAAAAATTTATACAATATGGAGAATTTTATAAATTCTACAACTACAGATAAATATACTCCTTTACCTTAAGTTGCTTATATAGGAAGATAATGATTTTAAGAATATATAATATACTTACTCAAGAACGTAGTTTCCTGATTGCATATTTTAATATAAAAAAAGGTAATAAGAGAATGAGAAAAAATGTATTAGAGTTAATGAAATTTGGTGGATTTATGATTTTCTTTTAATCTCTTATATGTTATATATGGTTGAGGATTATAAACCTATTTTGATTACTTATTTTTTGGAATTCTGGTTATTAAATTAGAAGATAAGAACCATGATATACATTAATAAGTGCTTTTGATCATCAATATGAATGTTGTGAAATTACCTCGAAGTAAGCATTATGAAATTTGTCAAAGATGTGTTTTAATTTTGATCATCACATTAATTGGAAGCATGATGACAAAGTTGAAAGTTGGAAGCGCATAAATTGGAATAAGGTAGTATTTTAAAGTTGATATTTATATAGACTAAATTATGTAAGCTATGGAGTGATGAAAAGGACAAGCGAGTGATTCTTTTTGTTCAATAATATGGTTGGAATTGAAAAGTTATAGAAGGATTTATGGAAGGCAGATCAAGTAAATAGATTAGATAAAGGTTTTTAAATAATTTGGATCCAGAAATCAATTATAAAAAGTTAAGTCCAATGGAAGATAAAATAGTTTTAGAATCGTATAGTTTTATAAGATATAGATTTGATTTAACATAAATAATCGTATTTATGATCCAAAATTGAGTGAAATTGCAAAGATGTTAGATAGAAGACCTGTATTATTGTATTTAAATCATAGGAAAATTAAGCAAAGAACAGATTTTATTATTTATTAACTTTTAGAAACTATTTAATACATCAAAGAAGAGCATGATAATATAAAAAGGATTCAATAATTCATTCATAAATATTCAAAATCAGATTCCATCTAATAGAATACAACCTTCAATTAATTTAAGGATTAGATTCTTTTGATTCAAAATAATTTGAGGATATTTATTCACAAGACATTACTTCTTTTCCTTAAAGAAGAATGTAAATGGATGATAGTCCAATTAATTTTTTGAACATACACATCATCATCCAAATTTTGATAATGTTTAAGTGGAAGTTAAAGAATTAAGGAGTTAGATAGAATGCATAAGTTAAAAAAAGTCCACATTTGTTGCACATAGATCATTCATTATTTGTATAATTTCTGTTTCTGTTTTTTCTAAATCAATCATAAAACCTGATTTAGTAAAAATTTCTTTGTTGAACTGTTTAAAATTGCTAAGTAACTCTACAATTCTAATTTCTATATATAAAGATGTTATTATTTCGATAATACGATTAAATATATTGGGTTTAGCATTTAAAATAATTTTACAAGCATTTTTCTTTTTTTAAAAAATCTGGTTTTAATCATGTATTTATTTTTAGAATTTCATTATTGGTTCATGTCGATTTAATTTATCAGGCTTACCTGTAGCAACATTACAAAATTTACATACTCTTGTACATGTACTACCTAAGGTCATAAATGGTGAAATTTTTTTATTTTAACATCAGCCTATTAAGACAAACTGCTTCTTCACATACTGTATTTAAACTATATTTTCTACTATATTATGTGTTGCATTTAGTTGCATACCTATTGGAGCTCTAACCTTTAACAACGCAGATTTTGGTAATATGTTCTTGAATAAATATAAGTTATAATAATATATTGCAGTTTTATTAAATTATTATATCTAATTTGTAAGATTACTCTATATAGTAATATATTATAAAAATATAAAATAACAATCCTAAAAATTATGCTAAATGTATAATTTTCACATTATAACTAAGATCAAAAGTATTTAAGAGGATTACAGAAGAATTAAAACAAGTAATACATATACATAAACAATTATCATTATTGTTATCGAAAAAAAAATAGACAAAATGATAGGTAACAAACCATTAAAGTTGACATGAAAATTCATTTTTTTTAATGGTGTTATACTTATATTATCTCAAGATAATTATTAGTCAATCATAACATATTTAATTAATAGCTAATAATTTTTATGATAAATTATGTCAACTTTAAAGAAAAAGTTGTTGCAGTAGTTGGTATTACAATAAATGCTGGCAAGGCAACACCAGCTCCATCAGTTGGTACAGTGCATATTCTAAATGTTTTGTGTCATTATTGAATTCTGTACAAAATAATAGGATTTGAATTACATTTGGTCAATTTGCACATGTAGACATTAAAATCTATAAATGTTAAAGGTACAGCTCTCTCTATAGGAGTAGAAGTCATTCAATAAAATATAAAAGACAAATTATCATGTCACAATTAGGAAGGAAAATAAAAAAGGAAGAGAGAAGATGCCTTAATCTCAAGATAGACATGCAGTTGCAATTGATGCATTACAACAATATAAAACACATGCAGCAAAATTTGATGAATCAGTAGAAGTAGTATTTAAAGTAAGTATTGATCCAAGCAAATCTAGCGTTACTATGCCAAATGGTACTGGTAAAACTAAAAGATTACTTGTATATTATCATAAGGAGTTCTATATATTGCCATAAAATATCATCTTAGCAGTTTAAGTAAATAAATCGTTAGTTGTATTTTATTTAATTGTTTATAAAGTTTAAAAGTGATATATGGTATACAAGCAAAAATCATACCATAAAATAAATTTACTAGCATTTTAGTACTTATAAATCTATTACTTGATATTACTGTTAACATCCATTTATATGCTAAATCATTATAGGCAAGTTGATTTATATTAGTAGAATTTCTATAACAAAAAAAAAATTATAAAATAAAACTTTTTGATCTAATTTGATTTTTAATATTATTACATTTTAGAGGTGTGGTAATCCTACTGGCATAGAAGTCAAATCCGATAAGGATACTGTGCAATTTCATCTATTTGGATTAACAGTATATTTATTTATATGTTGATTATCACATGGCTTTTTGTGATTTGTGTTTATAATTTCTTTCCTCCACACAATTCTTTTACATTGGAAATAATTTTACGAATAATTTTGAGTATTTTTTTTGAACCAAGTTGCTGATTTTGATCCTTTTCATTTAACTCTTATAGTTTGTTTTGTATGTCTTGTGAGTGTGTGTTTAAGCTCTTAAAAAGATTTGAATCATCTTTACATTCTCAAAATACTTGAGAATTTGTAAGATTTTATTGTTTACTTCGTTTAATCTATCATCTAATGATTCATGTTAAACCACCATCAACGATTTCGTATTTTATGATAGTATTGAATTCCTATATCGATATTCATTTTCATCCAATAAAAAAGCTGCTGTTCATAATTACATTGTAAACTTTTTATTATTGGAACTACGCTATCTTTATTCTGTGGAGAATTTTATCTACATTTTTTATTGGAATAACACTATTTTTTTGAAATCTTCTATCATATATTTTATTATTTTTTATTATTACATTATATTCATCATACTACATATAATATCTATTGATAATATAGACAATATATTACAATATCGGCAACAACATAATTTCTTTAATCAGCCCTCAAATTAACCATTTAATTCAAAAAATGTCTTTTATGATGGTGCACTGTTTTTAAACGGATTACCTCATTATAGGCATTCACTTTCAAGTTATATTAAAGATGTTTTTGCACGTTTGCACCGAACCCATATAAATTAAGGAAAATATTTTTTTTACTTAAAAAATTTTTTTTTTTTTTTCGAAAAATTTAATTTTGAACCAAAAATTATATTATATAAAAAAAAAATTTATTGTAAGAACATTCAAAATTATCTGACTGCTGAAAATAAATTTATAATGGGCCAAATCCATATAGATACAAAAAAATGAAATATAATAAATAAATTACAGAAGATTGAATTTAGATATAATTCATAATCATATAACAGTTTATAGTACTATAAAATAGATGAATGAGAGAAAGAAATTTTGATAATAAGTATCTATAAAAATTTCACAAGATTCATGATTATCTTTTTGCTTAGAAATTGTTAAGAGAAGAAAGAAAGGCTTAGTTCCATATAATCAAATATCTTCCTAATAATTCAAACTAAGAATAAAAATCAATTACTTTGTGAAATATAATATTTAAAATATGATATTAAATAAAATTATTACATAATTTCCTTAAGAATTAGGATTAACCTAAGAAATGGCTTTAATAGAGTATTCTGGATTCAAATGGGAAGAATTGAAATTAAGGAAAAAAAACTTTCTAGTAAGATTATTAGGAACAGGTTAAAGATAATATATTTATGATGGAGAAATAATTAGAACAGAATAATGTATTGAATAATATAAAATTATGAATAGATGATAATTTTTCAAACAAACCCGATATTATGACAAATATTTAAGAAATACAAAATTTATATTGGAATGGTTTAAAATAGAATGCTCAGAAAGT
>CAJJDN010000254.1:0-11596 GCA_905182985.1 Paramecium sonneborni | reverse complement strand
ATTGGTTAATAAAAATGTATATTAATTGTTTTTAAATTTTAATTAATTTATTCAACAAATTCAATCTATAATCATTATTTATTAAAATTTTACTTCCATCTAAATATATATATACCAATTTGAAATATTGTTTTTGTTTGATGAAGTATATATTATCATGATTAAATTGATGATGAGCTACCAAAATATAAATTAAATATATATAAGCAAAATTTAAGTCTAAGGGAACAATTTTTATAAACTATATACATTGATGATTAAATTAATATAATGAATATTTTTATATAGAGTATTAAGTAATATAGAATTGAATATAATATCTTACATTTAGACATTATTGAAAAAATTTTCCTATATATTAAACAGAGGAGCTCCGTTGGCGGTATTTTCTTGAGTACAGATCAAATTATGGATGGTTTTAATAAATGTTATAGAATTGGATTTCTATAAGATTTACTTCATATGGCATTTAGATTAAAATATGAAAACACTAATTTATGAAACAAAATATATTAACATTTGTGATTATTGCTTGTGGAGCATTATGCTTATCTTAATTGACAGTTCAAGTGACAAATTAGTGTGAATGTTCATAATTTGATCAATACACTTGTGGTACTTTGAATAAATATTAATCTTGTGGATGGAATGCTACTTCAAATGCATGTGAAAGCCTGGGATGCAGATAATTGAATAATTAGACTACTTGTTAGCTAAATTTTTTAGACTGTTGGTGGGATGGAAGTTAATGTTAATCATTTAGTTCTTGTTCGAATCTAAATTCTTCTTAAAATTTAGAATGTTTTTAGTAAAATGTTCAATGCTCTAATTAATTAAATTCCACAACCTGTATATCATTAGATAATTTACCAAAATGCTCTTAATTTAATTAGACCTAATGCACTTTATAATAAATGGGTTTTCAAGGAACCTTATGTTATTGGAATAATTCAACTTGTTAGACAGCATAATCTTGCACAAACTTCTAAGAGAATCAATGCTCATAATTGGAAGATACTTGTATTTGGAATAAATTTTCTAATGAATGTGTACAAATATAATGTAGTGATTATACATTTGAATAAGAATGCAAATTTGTAATAGAAGGATTGAATCCTTAAACAATTATGCCATGTCAATTTGTATAAGGATAATGTTAGTCCTATTAAAATGCAAAGAGTTTAAAAGCTCAAGATTGTTCATAAAAAACCTTTTAAACATATTATTGGATTTAAGTTTCTAATAGTACTGGGTTATGCATCCCATGTATGTACAAAATACCTTAACAAGACATATTTAATTAATATCAACCAAATAATGAATGTCAATGTTCAAATTACCTAGGTGAATAGTGCCAATAAGCAGATTACTGTAATTGGTAGAATAATACAGAATGTAATACTTTGAATTGTGATCAGATATAAGATTAACTATCCTGCATCTAAAATCTTTAATGCATTTGGTAGAATAATACTTGTTAATCATTTACAAATTGTCCTAAAGCGCAAACTTAATAATAGTGTCTTGGCAGCTCATTCAATTGCCCTTTTTTTAATTTCACTTCTTCATAATGTACTGGTTTGTCTTCTTCCTTATGTTTGAGCTAAACTACAAAAGATTTATGCTTAATGTAACTAGGATATTGCTATTGGTCAGGATATTAATGTTATCAAGTTTAAACTTGTGAATAAATAACTTCATAAAAACAATGTTATAGATTTGGTTATTCCTGTATGTGGTATCAAAACAGATGCTAATCATTAACTTGTGCATCCATTTAGGATTCTAAAAACTGTATTTATACAATTCCAAATTTGTACACAAATGACGTTTAGCCTTGTATTTGGCAAAGTGGAAAATGTTAAAATTTAACTGATTCAAATAATTTGAATGCTACTTAATGTATTTCAAATACTTTACATACTTTTAAATGGACAGGCTCAAGTTGTGTTTCATGTTCATAGCATAAAAATCAAACAAAACTTTATTTAGAAATTCCTAATCAATGTTAATGTTCTTAATTATATAATGAATTTGATTGCTCAGAATAAAGTAGTTCTTGCATGTGGCAAAACAATTATTGTTAACAACTTGTATGTTCAAATATAGTGATATAATCAAACTGTGCATCCAATAAAAATTGTCTTTGGTCTGGGGGGTAATGCGTAAATTTTACATCTTGTGGTAGTTTAATAGGAACATCTCAATCTGAATGCATAGTTTAAAGTATTAATTGTCCAGGAAGTAATGGGAAAAATTGTACAAATACAATGAGTCCATGTTCATCTTATTCAAATTAGAGTTTATGTACACATGTATTAGGTAATAATGGATTCTGTATATGGCAAAATGGATCCTGTTAAATATTGAGCAAATGTTCATAATTAACATAATAAAATGATTGCTAATAGTTTTAAAAGTAGTGCTATTGGAGTAATAATATTTGTTAACCTGTAAGTTGTTCAATATTTACTAATCCATAAACATGTTAATACTACTATTCATCAATCAATTCTTATACTCCAATTCCATGTTATTGGAATTCAGCTTAAGTAGTTTGCGCTTAAACAACAACTTATGCAAACTAATTAACTTCAGCCACTTGCTCAATAAATACTAAATAAACAGCAAGATGGAGTAATACTTTAAAAATCTGTTTGACTTGTTAAGCTCCTTAATACCCAAATCCCTATAGATGTGCATGTTCTTAATTAATTTCATAAATAAACTGTATGTAAAGTTTAGAATGCCAATGGAATACTCAAAGTAATCACTGTCAACAATAACCATGCACTGGATTGACTTAATCATTATGTATTCAAAATTCATAATGCATGTGGAATAATGGGTCTTGTTAAACATTCACATCATGTACTGCATTATCAGGTGGTAGTTCAGATGAATGCGCCTCTTAGACTCTACGATGCCCATATTATAATTCTAAAACTAACAAGTGTTAGGCAGCAACTTTAAATAACAATCTAACTTGTTAAGATATTAATAATCCATAAGAATGCTTTGATCACTAATCTCCATATTTTTAATGTTCTTGGAATTATAATACNCTCATTCAATTGCCCTTTTTTTAATTTCACTTTTTAATAATGTATTGCTTTGACTTCAACCTTATGTTAGAGCTAAAATACACCAGCCCTATGCTTAATCTAGCTTGGATATTGCTATTGGTCAGGATCTTAATGTTTTCAAGTTAAAACATGTGAACAAATAACTTAATAAAAACAATGTTATAGATTTGCATATTCCTGTATGTGGTATCAAAACTAATGCTTATCGTTAACTTGTGCGTCCATTTAAGATTCTAAAAATTGAATAGAATTTAATAATTTTTATTAACAGTATTTATACAATTCCAAACCTGTACACAAATGATGTTTAGCCTTGTATTTGGAACAGTGGAAAATGTTAGAATTTGACAGATACAAATAGCTTGAATGCTTCACAATGTATTTCAAATACTTTAAATACTTTTAAATGGACAGGCTCAAGTTGTGTTTCATGTTCCTAGGCTAAAAATCAAATAAAAATATATTTAGAACTTCCAAATTAATGTTAATGTTCTTAATTGTATAGTGAATTTGATTGTTCAGAATAAAATAATTCTTGCATGTGGGACAATAATTTTTGTTAACCCCTTTTATGTTCAAATATAATGATGTAATCATCCTGTGCATCTAATAAAAATTGTGTTTGGTCTAAAGGGTAATGCGTAAATTTTACATCTTGTGGTAATTTAATAGGTGCATCACAATCGGATTGTATAGTTTAAAGTGTTAATTGCCCAGGAAGTAATGGGACAAATTGTACAAACACAATGAGTCCATGTTCATCTTATCAAGATTAGAGTTTTTGTACACATGTATTAGGTAATAATGGATTCTGTATATGGCAAAATGGAGCCTGTCAAGTATTGAGCAAATGTTCATAATTAACTTAATAAAATGATTGTTTATAATTTTAAAATCAGTGTTATTGGAGTAATAACATTTGTTAACCTATAAGTTGTTCAATATTTACTAATCCACAAACTTGTTAATATTACTATTCATCAATAAATTCTTATACTCCAATTCCATGTTATTGGAATCCAATTTAAGCAGTTTGTGCTTAAGCAACTAATTATGCGAACTAATTAACTTCAGCCACTTGTTCAACAAATACTAGATAAACAGCAAGATGGAGTAATACTTTAACAATCTGTTTGGCTTGTTAAGCTCCTATATATCCAAATCCCTATAGATGTACATGCTCTTAATTAATTTCATAAATAAACTGTATGCAAAGTGTAGAATGCCAATGGAATACTCAAAGTAATCAATGTCAACAATAATCATGCACTGGATTAACTTAATAATTATGTCTTCAAAATTCTTAATGTATGTGGAATGGGTCTTGTTAAACATTCACCTCATGTATTGCTTTATAAGCTGGTAGTTCAGATGAATGCGCCGCTTAGACTCTAAGATGCGCATTTTATAATCCCACTAGTGCAAAGTGTTAGGCAGCAATTTTAAATAGCAACCAAAATTGTTAAGTTATTAATAATCCATACGAATGCTTTAATTACTTAAAACCATATTTTTAATGTTATTGGAATTATAATACAAATTAATGTAATTTTGGAATCGATTGTTCAAACTATGGCTATTAACAATGTATTTTCTCATCAATTTGTTATTGGAATAATGGATGTTAATGGTAAACATGTCAAAATTATCCGAATAAAGAAACATGTACTTTTACAATAAATCCAACTAATTGGAATTATGTTTAATCATGTGCATGGAAAAATGGTTCTTGTGTTGCTGCAGATAATCTTTTTTCAGAAAAAACATGTTTCCTCAATACAGATTAAACTGCTAGATGGAGCTCTAACAATGAGGATGGTTATTGCATTCCTTGTAGTATTCAATTTAATTAATTGCTTGTTCCAAAAAATAAATGTTTATGTGCCCAGATATTAACTCAATATGAATGTAATTTAGCTAATTGCTATTGGAATGAAGGGTTTTGTAATGAAAGTGGTTGTCCTCAAAGCTAACTCTAATGTGTTTAAAAAGCAGAATGCTATTGGCTTTATGACTCAAATTACTCAGAAGGAGGTTCTTGTGAATTTATTCTAAATCCAATATTACCAGAATTTTGCACTAAACTTCGAGGAAAGAACTCCTTAGAATGTTTATCTTAAACAACATTATGTCCTATTTCTATAAATGGAGTTTGTCAAAGTAGAGAGCATCTATAAACTTGCTCAAGCATCTAGTCTATGTAAATATGTTCAAATGGAATTGGATAAGAAGGATATTGCAAATATGAAAATTAATCTTGTTAATTACTCACCAGTTGTACTTAATTAACAGTTTAAGGTGAATGCTATTTGTTTGATAAAGCATGTTTATGGAATGTCATTACAGGTAAATGTGAGTAAATGACTTGTGCATCCTATTCTTAAACAAATTGTTCATTTGTATATTAGAATATTGACAGAGCTAATATAGAAATATGTGTTTGGAATGGCAATAGTTGTTCCCCTGCCTCATATCTTATTAAATAATATTCATTTCAACAATGTTACTAAACTTCTGGTGGAACTTATCATTGGAGTAATTCTGGGTAATCAAATGGATAATGTATTTCATGTTCAATAAATAGGATTAAACCTAAAAATGCTTGTTCCTGTACAGATCTAAATGAAATAGAATGTACCTTATCTAAACCTGTATGCAAACTAATTTAGAATAATCAATGTGTAAAATCGGAATGCAAAGAAATATTTGATTCAATACACTGTTCTGAACAGAATGAATGTATGTGGCAAGCTAATTCATGTGTGCCTTTTACAAATTGTACTGATTTGAAGGGTTCCTCTGCTCTAGATTGCATGGCATAATCATTATAATGTCAATCTCAAATTGGTTGGGTTTGTTAATCTGCATAGAGTTTGGATTCATGTAGTAAATATGGAATTGAATTTTGTCACTATGGTTCAATAGGATCAGATGGTTTGTGCTATTGGAACACTTATAGCTAAGTTTGTTAAGTCATTTCTTCTTGTGATAAAGTTAATAATCAACCTATTTGTTAATCTTTGTCTCCTGCATGTTAATGGAGTTATTATTTTTCATCATGTGTTCCATTCTAATGTTAAGATTATCCCAATGAATTATCATGTAAAAATGTGATAGTTAATCTCAAAGATCCTCAAATTATGTTATGTGTTTGGAAGAATCAAAAATGCTAACCTTATGAAGATACTTACTATAGGTTTGATAGTGCTATTTGTTATGTCCAATCTGATCACACGTATAGATGGATTAAAGAAGATAAATATGGTGTCAGATGTTAATAATGCCTTTCAGCATTCTTCATCATGGCACTTGCAATATTGATTATTTTTTGATTTATTAATATCAATAATTTCATCATTTTTAATTAAGCTATATTTATATGTCCTTTTCAACACAAACAAAAAAAGTATTGCAAAATATTATGTAATAAGAGAAAGAAATAGAAATAGAAAAATAAAATATAACTCTAAATTTTAGAAATCTCAAAATTAAAATTAAAAAATTTCAGATTTGGTAAATAATATTGACCTATTTATAAAATTAATTCTACAAATTACTCTATTTAAATATAATCGATTTCATCGATTTGATTTAGCTGTGCTTCAGAAAATTAAAACTTTCAAAGAGCATCTCTCCAATAATTTGAGATAGAGATATTATCAAATATCTAATCTAAATTAGTATAAGCTTATTTATCAATTGGAAAAATATTTATTAAGTCTTGCAGTTTCATAATATGTTAATGTCTACAAAAATTCAAATCAATAGTTAATAACCTATGTTATGAGAATCCTTTAAAAAATTTTTGAATTATCATAAGTATGCATATAAGATGTAATTATTATACATCATCTAATAAACATATCTCAAATATATAAAAAATAAATTAGTTATAATAGCTCTTGACATGGAAAAGTCTTGCTCATTTATGGAAGACTATATAGATGGATAAATGTAATTGTAGCATATAATTGTTAAAATAAGATTGAGCCTAAATGAGTTGTAGGAAATGAAATTAAATTGTATATGATTTAAATGCAAAAAAGGTGATGACTAAAATACCTGATTTTATTAATTCACTCTAATTATGATGTGTTGTTATCTTTGATTAGTTGTGATCATCATAAAAAATGAAAAATTATAAACAAATTCCTTTGGAATCGATATTAAAATTAATCGAAGATCTAAATTATGATCATGCTGTTTAATTTCTATTATCAAAAATTATTTTTATCCAATAATAAATTGCTATTATTCATTGTTATTAATAGAAACATTAAGTAAAATAAAAGAATAAAAATGTATGAACGATATGAAAGCATAACTAAAGAAAAAACCAAACAACAATAAATAGATTGTAGATGTTCTAAACATATCAGTATGATTATAAAACATAAATTAGAATCTGCATAAATAAAATTAAACTTTTTAATGTATAAAAGGATATGAGTATCAAAAGATGCAGACATAAGTTTCAAAAAAATAGATAATATTGTAAGAGAATATTCTAAACTTGTCAAAGGAGATGTCTCATCTTGTATCAAGGATAAAATAATTATAAATGTAGTAAGAATATATTAGAATGGCCAGTCAAAATTAATTTCAATAATAATCATCCAAATGATAAATATATTTAATTTCTAAAGAAACTTTTTATATTTAGAAAAAGAAATATTAAATTGAATTACTAGCCAGATTTATAAATGTTTTGGATAGGAATAATAAAAATAATGAAAAGCAATTTTTATTAGAATAGAAGGCAAGTTCTTTAATTCAAGAATTGCCAAATTTAATTAAAGATATTGAAGAAAATAATCGATTGGAGAATGATATTTTTGAAAATAATAATATGAATCATAATCATTTATGAAAAAATTAGATTATAAACTTCATTAAAGTAATATAAGCAGGAATTTACATTAGATTTCATTTTAAATTATGCTAGTAATGATAATCCTACTATAAAAAGTGAAAGTACCAACAAAATAGTTTTCATGTTAACAATAGATAACAAGCAGTAGATATATGTCTACTGCTATTTATAATAAAATAAAGTTAGACTTTTTTTGCATAATTAACAAATAAATGAATATTTCTGAGTTAGTGAATATATAAGTTAAAAACACATTATTTCTTTTCAAAACGAAAGTCATCATCAATTATCAATATGAATAGATAGAGTTTAATTAAATCAGAGAAAAAAAGTAATAAAATATAAAATAGAATGATCTAAAAGATATAAAAGATCAATCTGTATAGTGCGATATTACAAAGACAACAAAATTATTTTTTGAGAGAGTAATAAAATAGTTTATTATAAGTAAATGAATAAATGGAGAATATCAAATAAAAAGAATCAATTAGTAAAAACAATTATTAATAATAATTGACAACTATTAATACTTTCAATTTTAATTTAATCAGGACAACTGGAATAGATAATCTTAATTCTCGAATTTAATCAACTATGAATTCTACAATACCATCATCTTATAATGAATTATCCATTCATCAAATATATTTTTTTCCTTCTCCATAATTTTCAATACATGCATGATGATATTTTGAATAATTTGTAATTAGAATATAAGAATATGTGAAGAAGAAAAAGTATTAGTAACAAATGAGATTCCTGAATTGAATGACTAAGAAAGAATTTAAAAGGCGATTAATAGAACTTCAAGGATATGAGTTGGGTAAATTAATTTTTGTAAATCTTAGAAAGATTCCAGATAGTAGAGAGGATAATTCAATTAAATAAGAATGGTTAATTGAATTTTAATGAGTTTAAAAGATTTATTAATAGGACGTAAGCATTTTATAAAAATGTAAATTTAGTTTGAGGTTAGGATTAGTATAGATGAAATACCTAAATAAAAAGATTTGTAAAATAGGGAAAATTCATGATTTTAAATGATTCTTTTTTTTAATTATGGATTAATCCCAAGTGAAAAAATTATAGCTAAGAGATTTGGAATTAAAATATACAAAGAGAATTGAATTTAATTGAAAGCTTCATGAGAAAATTTTTGGTTGTTATATATCTAAGCTAATAAAATCAAATTAAAATATCTTAGGATTTTAGCTCAAAAAATTTTTTTACTTTGAATTCTAGTTTTAAGAAAAAGAGAAATTAAATTGAAATCCTATTGATCTATGTTTTTAACATCATTCTTCATTATCTTTCTTTTTTTTTGAACTAGCTTTAGAATTTATTCACATACTATTGAATTTTATCGATTCAATAAGAACTGTCAAAATCAATAGGAGTAATTTAAATTGAGTCATTTTATAATTCTATATCTCTAATTGAAGTTGTTCGAAAATTGACATTAAAATACCCAGTTTCTTAATCATTAGGTATCTTTTCAATTTTAAAGTAAAAAGTGCATTTTAGATTAATTAAGTTCAGTGTTAAAATTGTTGCCTAATGTTGCAAACTTGTATGTCCATTCTAATAAATCAAACTGAAAATAAATAATTGGATAAGAATCATTTTGAGGAGTAATAGCAGCAAAGTTTAATTTTTATCAGGAGCTTTTGGTGGTCCTGCTGATGTTTTTTCTTTAACAGTCTTAAATGAATTCTTATTATTTCACTATCCAATCCAAATATTTGCTATTATTTTAGATTGGTAAGCGGAATGATTTTTGGTTAATATACAGACCTATAATATCAGGTATTCTGGGAGATAAATTCGAATTTGAAAGAGCTTGGAATCATAATTAATGAGACATGTTTTTTATTTATTTTCCCAGCATTTTTATGAAATTTAAAAATAAATAAATAAAAGATTTATTAAAATAAACATTTTGTATATAATATTTTTCTTTCGCCTTTCAATTTTTGTTCTATTAATTCTATGGTTTTATAGATTCAGATTGGGATTTCTGATCCTAATAATTAATATAAATCAAATGAATAGCAACAAACTAATAAAAACTTAGTAAAACAATTAATCCTAAGGGAAGGAGGAATCCACTAGACATCTAAGTGAGATCTTAGGAATGAAATACACCCAAATTAAGTAACCTCCTTATTAAACTATCAACTTTAGAAGCCTTAGATAAAGGTTTGGATTAATTTAAGATAAATTTCCTTTACCACTTAAATTTGAATAATTATTAAAAACCATGAGAACTATCGAGATTACTTATTGGAAGAAATAAAAACCTATCACTTATGAATTTAAAACTAATGCTTTCAGGATCTTATAAATTAGATAATTATTAAAACTTGATATAGAGCTTTATTAAATTAAAATTGCAGAAAAATCTGTTTAAATTGTTCCTAAAGATGTTCTAATTCAAAATTTACCTTCATTTAAACCGTTTGTTCATTAGTTACCTTCTGTCTTTGAAAGTAGAATAACAAGAGTCAGAAATATTTTAGATAAGTTAGTGCAAACTGTTCATGAAAATTACCTCCATATTATAAACTAATAGGATTTTAAAGAACAATCAATTAAATTCAAAATTTATCATCCTACATTTGATTTAAACTTAGTCCCAGATATCCTTCCATTATAAGTACCACTACAAATATATACTGAAGAAGAAAAAGTTTAACTTCAACAAATAATCGAAAATACTATTTAATATTTTAATAAACGAGCAGTCTCTTTTATGTTCTACCATAACTTAATTAATTATTTGTTAAGTAAAATAGAAATGAATAAAGATAAAATGGTTAAATAAATTCATTTTTTGATGGAAATTCAGCCAGATTTTTTACAGATAACAAATTAAAAAAAAGAATAACTCAGAGTAAAATGGATAATATAAATTAATAAATAAAGCACTGTAGAAAATTAAATTCATTAATTGAAAAACTTATTTTTATTGATTTGATATATTTTATTTCTTTTTTTTTCAAATGATGTTTGGATAAATTTTCACAAGTTTAAAATTTATATCAACTTTTAATAAATGAACATATTCAAATAATTAAATAGAAAGTTAACTAAAAAAAGTTTAAAATATTTAACTTATCAATAGAAAAAATATGTAATATAAGAACAAATGTGAAAGAACTATTTATGGTGATTAGGTAGTTTGAAATCTATCTTTTTGATGTTTTGGTTAAATCATAAATAATATCAATATATATCTTTAAAATTAGTTTTGTTAATAATAAAGAAATAACAAAAAAACAACCCAGTAGAAAAATTAAGTCACTAATAATTTAATACTTTAATAAAAATAATAATTAAGTCCAGTAAATTATAATTTATATATAATTTTATTAAACAATATTCGAATGTAATGCAATTGTATTTAATGAAACAGGAAAGATATATGGTTTCAACTAGTAAAAATGATATTAAAATTTGCAAACCCAACCCCTTATGAGTTAACAGATGGATGAATTGATTTCTTAACTTATGTAGTCTAATTTATTTTTAATTCTCTGAAAAAAGATAGTCATTTAGTAATTATAAATTGATAAATTTTTAATATATATGGATGTTCCATATTTTTAGTCTTAGTTTACTATCATTGCATAATTCT
>CAJJDN010000252.1:24529-39512 GCA_905182985.1 Paramecium sonneborni | reverse complement strand
TGTGTTTTTGTTTGATTAAGTTTTAATTGCGTATATTTGGTTAGAATTTTTTTTCTTTCAAATTTTGCTAGTATATGAAATTGTAATTTGGTGGGAAAACTTCAAATTATTACATAATTTCCTAAAAAGTATTTTATTATAAAGCATTAATTATAATAAATGAGGTATTTATTTAAAATGAATTTAGTGTTTTTTCAAAAAAATTGTGCTTTTACACACTTAAATTGGATTTTTTTCTAATTTATCTTTCAAGAAAGTCAAGCTATTTGAGCTTTATCTAATTGCAATATTTCATTTAAAGAAACATTAGATTTATTTATTACACAGAAATAAGAGCCGTATAGGTGGAGGAACCATTATCTAGTTATCCTATCCTAAAATTTAGCATCTTTTAATCTTATGTCATTTTTCAGCATACTCTGGAATTAATTAAGAATAGACTTGTCTTAGATTAAAGTGGGTTTCGATATTTTTACACTTTCTTTTGTTTTTGTTCCTGAATCACTAAAAATTATCTAGTCTTTGTTAATGTTATTTTTAAAACTATATGTAATTTTGCATTAATTTTCTTAATATTTTTAAACATTTAAGATTTTATTAAACAGTATAAAAACTGTTATATTTTTTTAGGTCTCTCGAAAAGTTTAATTAATCTTGTTCAGATAAGATATAGCGTAGAATAAAAAAAATCATAGAACTGATAAATTTCTAATAAACATAATATAGATCATTTTCAAAATCCGATTGAGATTCGGTTAATCAACTAAGACATGTCGAGGTTTCTTTAATTTTTTTTTAAGAAGACATATTAAATGCGCTGATGTTGTAATATTCTAGGTTTACCAATTTTATAAATATATGTGTTTTACTTGTTTAAGTTTCATCTCTTAAAATTAAGGATTCTATTTTTTGAATAAAAGATCAATATTTGTTTATGAATTCTAAAGTTTTAATTAAGATCTCAAAAAACTTATCAATAATAACTGAGGTTTACTCTACAACATTAAAAATCATCAAAATAAAAATTTAAACATTAGCAATGGCAAAATTGAAGGTTAAAGAAAAATTAATAATAACGTATGAATTTAAATCAAGCTATTATCTTAAGCTTTTTAATAGATCACTTTAAAACTATAGTTCGTAATTCTTAATAATGATAGGCACTCAACTGTTACTGAAATAAAAAAACATCGATTAGGGAAAAAATTATTCAATTTCAGAAGTTCACAATTTTTCTCTTAAAGAAAATTAAATATAATACTCCAACCACCCACTTCTCCAAAATTAATTAAATTGCCTTTTGTTGAATTCAGTTTCTAAAGTCTAAATTTAAGAATTTTAGATAGGTTAGTTATTTTTAGTTTTAATTGTTTTTTTCTTATTCTAAATTGAGAAAATGAGTATGACCTGACTTCAAATAAAACCAGATCATAATGAAAAATAAAAAACATAATTTTTAATATAATAAGCATTAGAATAGTGATTAATCGTAGTTTGAATCAATAAGGTGAAAATAAAAGATTATTCAAATTTAATGTAAAGTAAGTTGATAATATATCTTTTCAATATATTAAAAAAAATGATCAATTAATTTTTTATTTGGAAAGAATTTACATATAAAGATATAGACAGATTTCATTTGATTGCGAATTATTTTAGCATCTCCATACAATATTATATTTTTTGACTAAAGTAATTATTTCGTGGATATCCTTACAAATTCTTTTTTTTTAAATCATAAGATGACGAGTGAGTTCTCAGTATTTTAATATAATGAACTCTATAAAAGCAAGCTCGACTTATTAATAGGAATAAAAAAAAATTGCAAAGATTTCCTCATCTAAAACAGTCTCTTAATATTCTATTTTAATAGGATACTGACACTATTTTAATCTATAATAACCATTTGATTTTTCCACTTTTTTCAACTTGTTATTCAGGATTCTTCAAAAGTTAGATTGGATAATTTTGTATATGAATAGATCTAATTTTTTTTGAAGCAGTAGATAAATTAAATTTGAAAGAGATTAGACATTTCTTCTTCTAATGTTTGTTGTAGATTTAGAATGGTTCCATTTGGTGAGTATTGATTACACTTAATTTTTAGTAATAGGAGTTGAAGATCTTAATAGAGAGATAATATGATAATTAAAACTGCAAACTTACTCAATTAATTCAGAGTATCAAATATATTTTTGATTTATTTCAAGAATCCAAAAGGAAGGTCTGTCGTAATGATTTCGATTGTAATTTAGATTTATAAATATGAAATAAAAATCATTATATTTCCATAGTTCTTTCTTCATTTAAATTACAATACTATAGTTCATTAGATCCTTTGATAGGGTGACTACTAACTTACAAAAATTACCTGTATGTTCTTGAGTTGATCTTATCACATAAATACTTAAATAATATAGTGCAAATAATTTTGAGATATTAATAAGTATGGAGAAGCTATAAAATTCACTGATGTCTGAATATAAAAATGAATTTTAAGACTTCTTAATAATTTGTGGTGAAAAAATTAATATCAATAATATTAAGAAAGAGTGCATACAAATCCAAGAGAATGTGTAGCTATCTTGTCAATAAAGTTGTTATTTGTTCTTCGCTATACTTTTTAAAAAAAAAAATCCTGAAACTCAATTTTTTTTTATATAAAAATAAAATCTAATTATTTTATTAAGATTACCATTTAACTTGTAGAATTTAAAAATAGAAATTTATTTCATTTCATCTCAAAAATCTCTTAGTATTTTAGTCATGTATAGATTTTGATTCATTTCTAAGATGTGGTGAATAAGAATATCAATAAATCCAAAATAATATATAAGTCTATCCAGAATCATCTTTTTAAGAAGTAGATAACCTATTTTGAATTTTTTGAAATAAAATAATTTATTTTATCTTTACAAAAATTGCTTATTAAAAATAAAAAAATTATAAAATCAAATTTTCTCGAAAGATAAGGCTATAGAGATCTCTCCCTATCAGGTTAAGATTGATTCATCGAATATAGCAGCATATTCTTTTTTAATTTCTATTACTTTTAACTACTTATATCTTAAATTACCATAATATTTAATTTTATTAGATTCTTATTTCGTCTCCTAATTTCAATTTTATTAATCATATTATTAATATCTCTATTAGAAAAATGAACTTATTTTGTTTGGTGTTAAGAGTTTTTATTTTTTAATTTATTACAATTAATTTTTGATTTCCAAAATAATTATTAACAAAAATAATACAAATAAAATTATTTTTGCAAAATGAATTTATCAAACCAAAATCCTAATTGTACCTTAAAAGCCACTAATTGGGAAGGATAGGCTATAGAATAAGAAGTTGAATAATGGGACTAAACCAAGTGTAAATTTCATAAAATAAACATTGGAATCAAATATACTTAAGATAATTAAATCATCTATTCAAAAAATGAAATAATCTTGAGAGTGTAAATTTTAATTATAAGTTAAAATAAAGAGTAAAAGTACATGATATTCTTGAGAATCCACAATTATTTAATAATATGGATTAAATCCAAAATCTTTCATGGTAAGGATAATATGGTAAAAACGAAAAGAAAGAGGGTAAATGGGTGGCTTTTTGGGATAAAAATATATTAAAGAATGTTGGTGGATACTTCAATAATGGATAAAAGGAAGGGTAATGGAAAGATTTATTTTTAAATTATTGTGAGTAAGTAATTATTTAAAGTTTTGAATAGCTAAGCAAAAGTTGTTGAAACTGGATTATATTTTAAGAGTCTTCGAATTGGTATATGGAATTATATTTTTAAAGATATGAAAATGTAATTAGTTTATTAAATTCTTAGAAGTGGTGGATTATACAATGTTGATGGTTAAAAGTAAGGTAAATGGATTGTGTTGGATGAAAGGTTTTTTAATTATAAATAAGTCACTTATAATGGTGAATACAATTGTTATGGTATGAAAATAGGTAGATGGGATATTATGTATAAATATGTTGATAAATATGGTATTGAGAGGGAATATAAATAAATGTAAGTATTATATATGTATTAGAAATGCAATTATTAATTTATGTGTGTATTATTAGTGGTGGTGGAACATATGGTTAAAAAGGAAACTAAATAAAGATTGGAAAATGGATAGAATTAGATGAAGAGTTTACATTTGACAAATAAGTCGCTTATATTGGTGAATATAATAACAATGGAAAGAAGGTGGGCAGATGGGATATTATGTTTTATAAATACGGGGTACCTTAAGATCAATAAATGTAAATATATTAGAAGTATAAGAAATAATCAAATATATGTGAATGTGTTTTAGTGGAGGAGGTTTATATGATTTGGAAGGAAATTAGAAAAAAATTGGAAAGTGGATAGAATTGGATGAAGGTTATTCCTTAGATTTTGTAGATTCAAAGGAAGTAACCTATATAGGTGAATATGATATGAATGGAAGGAAAATTGGTAGATGGGATATTCTTTATAGGAATAAATAAATGTAACTATAACATAAGGAATATAAAGTGGTGGTGGTTTATATGATTTGGAGGGAAATTAGAAAAAAATTGGAAAGTGGATATTATAAGATAAATAGTTTAAAGCAATTAAATAAATCACTTATACTGGCGAATATAATATCAATGGTATTAAGGTGGGGAGATGGGATATTATGTTTACGAAATCTATTGATTAACCATATCAATAAATGTAAATATTACATAAGTATAAAAATATAGTGGTGGTGGATCATATGATTAAGAAGGGAATTAGATAAAAATTGGAAAGTGGATAGAATAGGATAATTTTTTTCTATTAATTAAATAAATCACTTATAATGGTGAATATAATATCAAAGGTAGGAAGGTGGGTAGATGGGATATATGGTTTTAGAGACTTTTTGGAGATAAATATGAACAAATGTAAATATTCTAGATATATTAGAAAAATATAATAATCTGTGTGTGCATGTATTTTAGTGGTGGTGGATTTTATGATTAAAAAGGGAGTTAGAAAAAAATTGGAAATTGGGTAGACTTAGACGAAAAGTTTTAAACAGGAAATGAAATCACCCACACCGGCGAATATAATATCAATGGTATGAAGGTATGTAGATGGGATATTTTATTTAGGAATAAATAAATGTAAATATTCAATAAATATAAGATAGTAGGGGTGGATCATATGATTAAGAAGGAAATGAGAAAAAGATTGGAAAATGGATAGAGTTGGATGAATATTTTAATTCTAATAAATCTATTTATAATGGTGAATATAACATGAATGGAACAAAGGTAGGAAGATGGGATATTATGTATCATAAATTGGAAAGAGAATATATCTAAATGTAAATAAATCTCAGAATTAGCAATATAGTGGAGGGGGATCATTTGATTAAGAAGGAACTAAGTTTGGAAAGTGGACTGAAATTACAAAATCCTATGAGGTCACATATAACGGTGAATACAATAAGAATGGTGTGAAAGTAGGTACCTGGATAGAGATGAGTATAAATGATAATAAAAAACTAAGAGAAATACAATATGATAATTGAAAAGTATAAAAATAACATAGCATATAAAATTAATTATAGTTATAAATTACTATTTAGAATAGCTTGTGTGTTAATATTTTTTGTTTTCTCATTTTATGAACTTTTTGTCTAAAATTTAATTATTTAAATTTTAGATTCATTTAGGTAGATTAAAAATAGAATTTGTGTTAATTAGGATTCATGATTTTTAACAATTATGAGATCTTATTTAATTTTCATTTGACCTTTTTATTTATAGTAATATTTATTTTATTAATTTTATAAGTAAAAATCAATCAAAAAATGTTTGCATTATTAATTTAATTTATTGGAATTAATATTACATGACATAGTATATTTGATAAAAAATCTAATTCATTATTATTCTAGTTTAGAAATTTAATTTTTTTCAAGAAAAAGCAAATTAAAAGTGAACACTAAATTATAAAAATCTAATTGTAAGTATATCTTTTAATGAAATGATCACCAATAATTTAAATATTTATTTAGCTTATATTTAAATAGAGGATTAATTATGCTAATTAAGCAGTTTTAATAAACAACTAATTTTTATTATGTGAGAAATCGAAATAAATAAAAAATTTCTTTTTTAATTCATTATTATTTCATATTTTCTCAAATTATTCCAATAGCATTTGACTGTTTATCCTTGAGATAAGATTAAAAAAACTATCAAAATTCACTATTGATGGTTTTTGATTGTTATAATAGCACAGCAAAGAGCAAATTGTTTGAAAAATTTTTTGTCAACTTTCAATCTTGGATACATAATTTAATTAATAAACAATTCAGAGCTAGGTGTGATGACCTTGACCGTCAGGTTTAAATAACTTGACGACATCTATTAATTTTGCGAATTAAATTAATTGATACTACTATCCTTAAAACTTCAATAAATTATCAGGCATTCAATCAGTTACAATTATTGTAACGTCTCTGTGATAAATAGAAGTGAAATAAGTGATGAATACTAGGTAGAAGCTAAAAAACTTTAGGAATACAACTATGAGGATGTTCTTATTCAATATGGTCTGAATCAATCAATAATTGGATTAAATGATATCAAGGAAGCAAATTTTCTTTTGCATCTAAATTGAAACCATTGAATTACAATTTATAGAGGATATCTGAATAAAAAAAAGATTAAAGCACGANACTATTAAAAATAGTTTGTGTATGTAGATTAACAATAGAATTTGTGTTATTTAGGATTTATGGTTTATTTTTAAACAATTATGAATCTCAATATAGTAAATATAAAAATATTATAACTATTTTGATGATTTTAAATTCAATAAACTATTTTAAAATTAGCTTAGTAATCAAAAGTATTTGCATTATTAATCAAATTTAATGGAATTTATATAACACATCGTAGTCTGTTTGGTAAAATCTAATATATTATTATTCTAGTTTAGAAATTAAATTTATTATCATGAAAAAGCAAATTAAAAATGCATACTAATTCGTGCTAATTTCATTTTACATTTTTGTTTTAATAAAATTATATGGTTTTTACCATCAATAATTTGATTATTTTTTTAGAATATTCTGAATAGAAGATTAATTGTACTAGTTTAACAGTTTTGAAAACAAATAATTTTTTATTATTTGAGAAATCGAAATAAATTAAAAATTTCTTTGTTAATTTATCTACCATGATTAAATTTGCACCAAATATTAAATTCATATTCGAGTGTTTATCTTTAAATAAGATTAAAAAAGCTACCAAAAATCACTATTGATGAATTTTTATTGTTAAAAATAGCACAACAAAAAGTAAATTGTTTGATTGAGCATTCTTAAATGAATTCATATTTCAGATTTCTATATTTATAGCAGGTTTAACAGCCATCGAGATAAATAAGGTCCCAAGGAGTTATAGTTATTAGTGAAATCCAATTTGTCGAATTTAAGATATATAAGTATGATTAATTTGCTATAAATTATATTTTGGAGTACTGGCGAAAATATTATTTAAAGTAAAATTAATGAAGAATTTAAATCTTAAAATCATAAATGTACATTCACTTCGCCTAATCTCATCAATATATCATTTAAGTTCAAGTAAATTTGTCATTTTAGATTCTTAATAATATTTTAATTCTAAAATTTTATATTTTAAGTGATTTTTTAAGGTGATATAATATTATATCATAATTTTGAAATTCATATTACAACTCAAAATGAAGTGCAATCTGTTTCATTTTGGAAAAAAATTTTTTAATAAAACAATTAATTAATAAAAAGCTTAATTATGCTTCTAAATCTGATTAAGTAACAAGTTTTTGAAGAAAATTATCAAGACCTCAATTTGAACTTTATATATAATTTTCTTAATTCTGTCCTTAATAAATAACTATCATTATTTATTATTGCATCAATTCAAAAAACTATTAATATTAAATATCCTAAAATTTTCAAAATCCATAAAAATTATTTATAGTGAAATTTTAAGTTTTATCTTTTCTATTGCTTAAAATCCAGTATATGCTTAATCTACATCTATTCGATGTTTTTTTATTAAGAGTTTTTGATAGAGTATATTCCTCCCATTGAAGCTTACCCTTAACAATAGTTAATTTCTCAATTTCGAAAAATGGGTTATCTATTTTTGATTGGTATATTTTTGCTCTAAATTTTTGAAATTATTTAGATTTTCAATGATTCAAATTCATTTGCTATAAATTTAACAACATTAGCCTTCTATTCTAGTTCAAATTAAAGTTAATCATTTCTAAGTTTTTTTGGAAGCTTTATATGAGTGGAATATAAAGCCAATTTATCTATGATATTTTTTTTCATTCTTTTTCTCAATAGTTTTAACTTCAAATTATTTAAAGACTTTTAGTAATTGATTCGATCATAAAATAATGTTAAAATAATATATAAATGTAAATACAACTTAATAACCCAAAAAGTCAAGCAAGTATGAATTGATTTATAGATTTGCAATGAAATAGTATTAATGGTGTGGAGCAATTGGCATTTGCTCTGATAATCATATTGTGGTTGTTGGTTGTAAAAACTAATTAAAGATCTGCTAATTTTCATAGTAAATACTGAAATTACATTAAACCTACAAATCCCACACTTTAGATGTCATTACAATAAACTTTTTCAGAAAGCCAAGCAATATGATATCTGGAAGTGAAGATAAATAGATGATTCTTTGGACCTTGATTAATGGAAATTCTAAAAAATATTTAAATAAATAAAAAGGAAAGGATAGTTAAATATTAAGTGTTATTTTGAATGAAAGAGAAGACTGAATTATCTCTGGAAGCAGTAATATTTAAATTTGGAAACTTTAGAATGGTTGGTCATGCATATAAACTATGAATGACCATAAAGATTTTGTTTGGGCGTTGAGTATCAATGAAAATGGCAACTAACTTCTTTCATCTGGATATGATAAATTAATAATCATATTTCAATTCATAAAAGATAATAATCAGAATAAGAAGTGGGTTTAAATATAAAAATTTGAGGGAGATGGTTTTAGATTATGCTGGGTAAATGATTCACTCTTCACTTTTTAAAAGTATTGCAAAGAATATTTGAGTCTATATTAGAAATATAATGCTTCTTAAATTTTTCGAAAGATAAAGAATATTTATATAAAAAATAATTCAACATCATGTTATGGATTTTTCCCTTAAAAATATGTAAAAGAGAAAAATACACTTGTGAATAAGAATGGCAAAACAGTGAATATTTTATCAAAATAAGAAAATGAAGATTTTATTTTAGATTAGTCAATTTAGTTTAATGATTATTATATACAGGGATGTTTAAGTGATGATGGAGAGTATTTAATCACTTGGGATGGAGGAAAATAAGGATCATTTGAAATTTAGATTAGAAAGTATTCAGAAATAAGAATTGTGATGTTTGTTTCTGTAACATCAATAATATAAAATTATTATTAGCTATTAATAAAAATATTATGATGTGTAAAAATAAGACAAGGATTTTAATTTTAAATTTATTGATCAAAAATTTTATGTTAATATAGTTTTATTTTATAAAGAATTAATCGAAAGCTTATGCCATTGAAAATTAATAAAAAACGCAATTAAGTTGTCATAATATATACAAGATCAATATAAAAGAAGAAGATAATAAAACTTTTTCAAAAATATGACATTAATAGAGAAAGGGTTTAACATTAAAGAATTAATCTTAATGGATGATCCAAATAAAACTAAAAAAGGTCTGGAATATTAGGTGAAGATGAGTTACGTAATAAATAAAGTATAGGGATCTTAAATGACATTAAAAAAACATGGGGAATCTTGTATAATTCATTAATTTAAAAATTAAAAAGAAGAATGAGATAAGATTATTGAATCGACTTCCATCATATTCTAAAAGAATTAAGCGATATTTTTTTATATTAAATAGAGTATATCAGTATGATAAAAGCTAATTTTCTCCCAATAAATTAATTATATATATAGAGAAAGAAGAGATGAAATTCAGAGTTGCCTGAAAATTTTAAGGAATGCAATACAATAAGGAGTCCAATTCCGATAAAGTTTTGTTTTTTAACTATTCACACAATAGATGAAGCTGAAAGAATTTGCAATAGGATGGCAATCTATATTAATGGTAGATTTAAATCTAGAATATTAATGATATATTATAATTTCATACTTTGTTCAAATTATTTAAAATGATTTTAGATACATTTTATGCTATGATAGAAATCAAAATTCAATTATTTTAAGAAATTCTTAAAAAACAAATTTTAAATAATTTAATCTATAATACTTTACAGCTATTATTATCTAAATATATTTTCATATCATTAATTATATTATATTCACAGAGATTATAAGGTCTATATTCCAAACTGCTTAAACTCTTTTTATTATTAAATATATGCAAGTAGTAGTTTTAAAATTATAGATTATCATATTAAACTAAGATTTCTACAAAAATAAAAGTAATATAATAAATAATGATCGATCATAGTATCTTAAAAATGTATATAAAATCAAATAAAGTTAACTAATTAGTTTAGATCGTGATTTCCATCAATCTAGGGATGATTGAGTACTTATTCAATATTATATCTATTTACAAGATTAGGTGATAAAGTGATATAGAATAGAATATAATAAATTAATGAAATAAAGTATATCATATTTTAAAATAATTCTTAAAATATATTATATTTAGTATTTCTATTAACAAGTTTCCAAAATTAATTCCATTTTTATCCAGATATCATTTTCCAATAAAGACAGTCTTAAGATGCCTAAGAGAATGGAGGAAATCCATAATATAGTATAAAGATTAGAGTAGCTAAAGCAAATATATCAGATTTTTTAAGGAGACTTGCCTGAATATATTTTTCAGATATTAGTAATTCTGGTGACATATAATTAATTGTTCCACATTTTCTGATATATTATTTTTTGTTATCTACAATATCAGCAAAACCAAAATCTACAAACATAATTAAGTTTATGAAGGTAATCTAATCGTGTCCTATCCTTTATAACTTAATAAAAATCAATTCTCATTTATTCGCAAATCAAGTAATTGTGCTGCTTAAAAGTAACATCAAACTTAAATTTCAAATGGTTGGATTAAAAAGAATAGAAGTTAATACAAAATTTATAAATAAATCAACCTAATTTTGAATAGATCTTAATGTAATTAGCTACATAATAAATTATAATGCATGAAGTGTAAAAATAACAATCTCAAAATCGTTGTCATATATAGTGGTATTATGTGAAAATGGTGATGATGATGATTTATATGTATAGATTTAGATATATAATTTCATAACTGAATAATATAGGTATATAGTAAAGAGATTAAAATAATAACAATCATGCTATTATGTATAATCAATTTATTTAAATAGCACCTCTATTTCATTCAATTCTTTAAGAAATTACAATAATAATTTATGAGATTCTCAATCCTAATTCTTTGATTTTTTAAAAACTTTCTTATTAATCTTCAATTGATCAATTAATTAGAACAAACCATTGTTAATCATAAAAACAAATGTGCTATTGTATTGAAGAAAAAAATAGATGTATTTATTATTGTTCTTAGTATTTTAGATTCAACAAATAGTATTATGCTTATATTAACATATTAAATTTTAATAAAGTAGTTTTTAGACATTGTTAAAATGATATAGAAATTAAGATAACTATAATCACTTGTAAAATATATTCAAAGTCTTTATTTATTAATAGAAATATATCTTAAGCTCTCTAGGTGTCTAAATTATCAAAAAATAGTTATAGTGGAAGAGTTTTGGACAATGATATTGGAATTTTAGTAGCCAATTAATATTTATTAGGGGATTAATTTTCAAATTAGGAATAGAAAGAGGAAGCGACTAATTAGATTGAGGATGTATTGATATTTTATATTGGGATAAAATAATGCAATAATGCTTGTCTTAATATTAATGATAATTTAAATTTATTGAAAATTTAAAAATATTAAATGAATGAACACCAATGAATTGATTGATTATTAATAAAAAGCAGAGATGATTTATTTGAAAATCTTACAAGATTGTGAACAATTGCAAAAACTTAGAATCCTAATACATTCTTAATAGATATTTTCTAGAATAGTGCAACGATTTACCCTCTACTATAAGATAAGAAAAATAATATTATCCCTTCCTAATATGTTCAGTTATAAAGTTACAGCAGTAGAGGATCACTTTTAATTTTATTGGGTGAATGATAATTAAGCAAATTAATATATTTCTGCAGAATTGAACAAAACTCAGAAACTTTTAAGAGGTGTATTAATATCTGGATATCCCAATAATAGAAGCAAGCATATTAGTTACAGTTTATGGAATCATTGTCAGAGAGATAGAAATTTTAATTCATTTAAAACTCTTTTATTTAGAAATTGATTAAGATATTTGTAGATAATATTATGTATAAATATCTTATTGATATATCAATAAAAGAACTTAAGAAGATCTCATTGAAAATGCCATATTTTGGAGATAAAAAGTTTCCTTTTTCCAAAGATATTTAATAGAAGTTCTCTCATCGTTAAAAAACTAGAGAGTATACTGATTAGTTTGATGTAATTTAATAATAAATTCATAATAAAGAAGCTTTTAATCCTTCTATTTTAAGACACTTCAAAAGGAAGAAGATATACCGAATGACATATTGAATTGTATTATAGTATTATCAATAAAGGTTAGAACTTATGGATGGGTTTTAGATAGATTTAAGTATAATTAAAGTTTTTGGAGGTACAACAAAAGAATTTATTGGTAATTTTTAATAAAAGGTAAAGATGTCTAAATTAATAATTCTAAATAATTGAAAATTGATCTTGTTTCTAAAATAAAATAATACGAGGAAGTTCCATTAAATAATAAACTATTATTAGATAGATTTTCGAATTATTAAGTAATTCAATAAATTTATTTAGATTCATAGAAAATAATTATTAAAATCTAGGATATATAAATATTAAGCATTTGTAAATTTATTCAATAGAAATTTAGTGAAAGAGTCTAAGTATTTAAATTGTATTTCTATTTCATTTAATGCATTAGTCAATAACTCACTAATCTATTCTCTTATTTTATGATAAGCATTTTTTTTTAAATAAGTTAATAATTATTCTCAAATTTTGTGAACAGATTTTCTAATGTTAAATTTAATTGTCCATAAACAATAATCATTCAATTTTCAACTTTAAAAAGTGTTAACTGTCTAAATTTATATTTTGGATATATTTTTGCTAGATCTTCATTAAACTATTAATTTCATTAATTAATTCATTCTCTAATGTTTATTAGACTATATAAATCTTGCTTTAATCTAATTTCTTTATGTTACCTATCTTATTCTATTATATTTAATCTAAAACAAATTGAAATTCAGTTTTCAGTTCTTTATTTATAAATTCTAATTATTTTCATTCTCTTTAGTGAATGCATCTAATAAAAACTTTCCTTTTACTCTATAATTCCTCTAATAAAATACTTTCCTTTTACTCTTTCTATAATTATTTTTTTAATTTTCAAGCACTTGCTAGTTTTCTTTAACAATTTATTCTTAATTTAGATCTCCATATACTTAAAATCAAATGTTTAATGTTTAATAAAACAAAAATATTTTATCATTATTCTGATTGTTGTTTCTGGTTTATTTTTAAATATTCCATATTCTTTTATCATAGATCTAAATTTTGTCTAAAAGATAATTCATTTCATCTTTCTTGTTTTTTGCTTTTTTTTTATTAAATAATTTCATAGAATCTACCCCATTTCATTCCTTATCTGTATTAAGCTAAATTTTCATTTACATGGTCTTATAAAAAGAATTATTTATCATGTTCTTTGCATCATATCTCCATTAGTCTAACTAACCTTATCTTTCTTATTTTGTTAGTATTCATTTATTTATATTCATTCCTTCCCATTTTTACATGATATTTTAGAATTTGTCTTTATATATTCTTTAATTTTTTTTCAAGTTGAGTTGCTGTTTTTATTTCCATTTTATTTTCTCCATCCATTTTTTCGATATATATCAAAATGATGGAATTTTTCTATTTCTACTAAATCTCTAAACCCAAATTATTTTTGTTGATTATCCTAAATTTAATTGAATAAAAATGATTAGCAAAATTTACTTGCTCAAGATATTTTATCAAATAATCTAAAAGGTATGATATTTCTCAAGAATATTTATCAATTTAAGTATGGATTATCTTGCATATTTATTAGGTTATTAGGAGTTTAGGCAGTCAGCTTCGGTTTATCCATTTCCATCGAATTGTATGCTTTTTAGAGTCTTTTTCAGCGCTCAAGATTTAATCCATGGTTCTACTTTTGATGTAAGTTATGAGTGAAAATATAATCAATAAAATCTATCTATTTTGGATTTGTAATTAATTCTTTTTTACCAAAAATGTATTGAGGATTATATTAAATTCATTTGATAGTATAAATACTTTTATAATATAATTTTTGAAATCACTTTTCTCTCTATTTAAAACCAGTTAATTGAATAAAAATTTTTTCAAATATAACTTCTAGTAATAATTGCTGGTGCCCAAGAATTTGATTATGGAAATTTTGTCTATTTGCTGAGATTTTTATACTTTCCTTAAATCATTTTTTTCAAATATAACTGATTCCTAACAATCATACAATCATGATGATAACATGATAATTTATTTGAATATTTGTTATGATTTTGATTTCTTTTATTATTATTTTTATTGGAAATTATTTCAGAAGTATCCGTTTTTGGAATAGATTTTTTTGTTAAAAGTCAGTGCTATTTTATTAAATTATTCTGTTAATCAAAAACTACGAGAACGGGTTTGGGTTTGGGTTTGGGGTTGGGTTTGGGTTTGGGTTTGGGTTTGGGTTTGGGTTTGGGTTTGGGTTTGGGTTTGGG
>CAJJDN010000252.1:0-23713 GCA_905182985.1 Paramecium sonneborni | reverse complement strand
TAAAAATTTTTTTTTTTTTTTTCAAATTTTTTTTTCCTCAAAATAAATAAATTAGCAGATTCAACAACATGGTTAGAGAATTCAACATTATGTGACTGCTGAAAGAAACATACTAGTGGGCCAACCCCATTCCTATCAAGTCTTCTTATTAATGTAAATGCATAAAATATTTTTTTTAATTTCTTTTAATTTTTAATTTGTGATTTTAGAAGGAAAAAGAAATGTAAATTAAAAGAAATTAATAAAATAATAATAATGCAAAAGAAAGAAGATCTTTATGAGATTTTCGAACCATCAAAAGAAATTGAAGAAGAGATATTTTAATCAAACAAAGAATTTAAATTTTGGAAAAACTAACTTTCAATTTATTGCTAATTTCCTTAAAAACATTCGTGAACATAAATTTAATCAAATTGACTATTCAGAAAAAAGTTATTAATAAATCAACTAAGGTCTCACTAAGAAAATATTAAACAGAAATATTGTTCATTTCCTATTATTCTTAATTCGCCTAACAGCAAATGATAATTAATTTATCTAAAGTGGATCAAATTCACTTAATTTATTAGTTACTCTCCTGATGGCAATATATTTGCATCTAGTAGTTAAGATTACTCTATCCGTCTATGGAGTATTAAGAAAGGAAAATAAAAAGCAACATTGAATGGTCATACTAGTACAATATAATCAGTATGCTTCTCTCCTGATGGTAGGATTTTAGCATCTGGTGGTTTAGATAGTATTATTCGTTTGTGGGACGTTAAGAAAAAAAAAAAAAAGCTAAATTGGAAGGTCACATTAAAATGATTAACAAAGTATGTTTTTCTCCTGATGGTACTAAATTAGCATCTGATAGTTCTGAGTCTCTCCGTTTATGGGATGTTTAGACAGGATAGTAAAAAGCAAAATTTGATAATCAGAAACTATATTAATTCTCCCCTGATGGTAGTACATTAGCATCTGTTGGAAATAACTTTATTGCTTTTATTGATGTTAAGACAGGATAGTTAAAAACCAAATTGGATAATCAGAAACCACAATGTTTCTCTCCTGATAGTAATACATTCGCATCTGATAGTGCTGATAAATCTCTTCAATTATGGGATGTTTAGACAGGATAATTAAAAGCTAAATTGGATAGTTAAGCACCATGTTGCTTTTCTCCCGATAGTGCTATATTTGCATCTTGTAAATAAACTTAGTTGATAATTTTCTGGGATCTTAAAAAAGGAGAATAAAAATAAGAATTGAATTTGGCGACTAGGATTGACAAAGTTTAGTTCTCTCCTGATGGTACTACATTATTAACTGCTTGCTTTAAAACTGTTTTTTTATTGGATGTTAAAAAAGTAGATATGTACCTAACGAGAAATCATATGAGTGCTGTCAAATCAGTATGCTTCTCTCCCAATGGTACTAAATTAGCATCGGGTTGTATGGGAGGGACAATTTGTTAATGGGATGTTGAGACAGGTATGTTAGATGCCAGAATAACTCGTCATACTAATTGTATAACTTCAGTATGCTACTCTCCTGATGGTAATACATTAGCGTCTGGTAGTGGAGATTAAACTATTTGTCTATGGAATGTTCAAGTAATGGAATTCAAAGCCTAATTTTGTGGTCATAGTGAAAGAATCTGGTAAGTATGCTTCTCTCCTGATGGTGCTACATTAGCATCTTGTAGTGAAGATTAGACTGTACGTTTATGGAATGTTAAGACTGGATAAGAAAAACTCAAATTGGAAGGTAAGAATGGAATAATTTATTCTGTTTGTTTCTCTCCTGATGGCACTACCTTAACATATTGTAATGATCAGTCTATCATGTTATGGGATCTTAAAGCAGGAAAATAAAAGGGTTAACTAAATGTAAAATACTCATGAATCTATATCATAATGCTACTCTTCTGATGGTATTTTGTTAGCATCAGGTGATGCAAATAATACTATCTCTATATGGGAAGTTAAGACAGGATTGATAAAAGCCAAAATAATAGGTCATACAAAGTTTATATTCTAAATCTACTTCTCTCCTGATTGTACTACATTAGCATCAGCTAGTGTGGATAATTCTGTCCGTTTATGGGATGTTAAGACAGGATAATAAAAAGCCATACTAGATGGTCATACTGATGCGGTCTTCTCGGTCTGTTTTTCTTCTGATGGTACTAAATTAGCATCTGCTAGTGGAGATAAATCTATTCGTATATGGAATATTAAGAAAGAATAGAAGAATTAATTGGATGGTCAAACTAAAGAAATCCTATCAGCATGCTTCTCTCCTTATGGTACTACATTAGCAACGAGTAAGGGAGATAAGTCTATCCGTCCTGTTAAAAAAGGAAATGAAATTGCAACTTCGGATAGTCATTATAAAGGGATTTTAGAAAAATTTAAAAAGCCAATGTTTAAAACTAATCTCCACCTAGAAGTGGGTATTAAATTATATTCTAAATTAAGTTAACCCTAAGATTCCAGTTCGAATTATAGCTCCATATCCATATTTATTAGCAAATTGAACTTTAATATTGCAAGGAAAATTTGAAACTACTAAGGGAGAAGATTTAAGAATATTGATGAAGGAAAGAGGAGGTTGTATTTTGGAAAAGTTTTCAGAAAAGACTGATTAAGATTTTGTTAACCATATCAAATATCAATGATTTTATTTTTAATAATTTTAAAGATATTTATTCAATTTTTTCATTAAATAATTTGAAAAAATTGAAATTACATCAATAACTAAAAATTTATGTTTTATTTAGAACTTTCTTAAGCTAATTAGGTTAAGCTTTAAAATTTATTAAATTGAATGATAAAAATTATTTATTTTTTAAACTTAAGTGCAAAAATTCCATGATACATTATTTAGGGTGATCTTAGTAATGAATGTGCAATATTAGTTATTTGAATTAAAATTAAGATAATCTCACAATTTATTTCAGAACTTTTAAATAAATTTGAATCATTGTCTAATAATGAATATCCAATTATAGATGGAATTTTTTTGTTAAAGTATTTTTGACTCCAGAAAATGTAGTAAGTAGAGTAAAAAATAACTATCACTCATAAATTTTTAGTTTAAATGTATTTACTATTTTGTAAAAAAAATATTCAACTTTGGTTTAATCTGGAATTTAATCAAAGAGGATTTGTTAATTAAGAGCGATAACCAGAATAAGAGTATGTTATACAATAGTAATTTTATATTGATTTAATTAATATTTTTATAAGAAGAGAAATTATTAAGAGTAATCTTATAACATTCAAAAAAAATAAAATTAATCTTAATAAATTTATGAAAAATACTTATATGATAAAAATGTGAATTATTTTAAAAACCATTAATAAATTATAAATATAAAATATAGCAATTAGATATTTATAATTTATTTATTAATAACTCATAACTAAATGCCCAGTTCAATAATATTGGTACTTAAATTGTTGTAACTTTTAATAAAAGGCATTCTTGAGCCTACTATAATGATTACTTTACAAAAGATTAAAAACAATGTATTTTGTATGAATTTTAATTCATTTTTTTTCAATATTATTCAATTCAAAAAAACTGAAAAAGTAGGAATTTTTATATTTAAAATTCTATTGAAAATCAAATATCAAACTGAATTTGGATATTATTTTTAAATTCAGAATGATAAATATAAAATGATTAATCATTTTTGAATTACTAAGGTTAATAACTATTTCAATGGTATTTTTATTTTAGTTTTGTAAACTTTATGACTCAATGTTAAATAAGTGACAAATATTTTAATGAATTTTCCATAATTTTCAAGAGTTTATATATCTAAATTTACATTTAACATATCTACAATATTTCAAAAATAATGAATGAAATAGAATAAAATTTTCATATAAATATTATTTTTCACTAATCTACACAAATTATTTAATAATAAAATTTGTGCTATCTAAATTTTAATGATTCCAAAACCTAAATTAAGAAACAATGTAATATATAAAATTAAAATAGAGTACGGAAACAATAAAAAAATTGCCATCAAGTAAATAAATAATTTAAGCCATACAACGAATCAAAACTATTTCCTTAAAGTCATACTCCTAGTATAAGAGGAGCAGCTTAACTTCTGCAAAGACGATTAAAACTGAACCAAAATAATAGAATTAAGAATTAGATGAGGCATTTCATAATTTTAAGTTTTCGCGTAAAAATTTGTTTAAATTTTCTGCTACTAAAAGATAAATAGTGTCAGCAAAATCAACTTATGCTATTCCTAGGTTGATACATGAGACAAATATATCGGAGAGATTAATAGAATAGAATAATTATGATGATGATGAAGTAATAATACCTTCAAAAAAATTGAATAATTCAACTAAAATGTATAATCTAGAAGAAAATCTGACTTTTGAAATATAGGCTATGTATAAGTTGAAGAAATTATCTGATTAAACAACATAATAGTTACCTGCTATTATAAGTATTAAAACTAAAGATGATAAAAACGAGTGCAAATCAAATAGGCTTGGTGTTGATTTGGTATTATTAAAAATTATTATAGATTTGTTTGATTGATAAAAGTGGTAGTATGTAAGGTGAAAAATTATAAACTGTGAAATAAAGTTTAAAAATATTACTTGAGTTTTTAATTGATCAGGATCGTTTGCAATTAATTACTTTTGATGGATAAGCATTAAGGTTATCTCCATTAAAATGCACAACTAAAACAAACAAATAATATTTTACTTAGCTTATTGAATAAATCTATTCTAATGGTGGGACAAATATTTCAAGTGCCACTGAAATAGCATTTGAATAAATAAAAAGAAGAAAATATAGAAATAATGTAACATCTATATTTTTGTTATCTGATGGTCAAGATGAGAATGCAAAAATATCCATTACAAAATAATTATAAAGAATAAATGAGGAATTTACTATTTTTACATTTGGATTTGGAAAAGATCATGATGCATAAATGATGACATCTATAAGTAATTTAAAACATGGAAGTTTTTATTTTGTTTAAGACACAAGTTTATTAGATGAATTTTTTGTTGACGCTTTTGGAGGTTTGATATCAGTAGTTGGTAAAGAATTAAAAATTAATGTTACATTAAAATCATCTAAACCATTTTAAGATATTAAAATGTATAAGACCTATGGAAAGATGTGGGAATACAATTAAAATAGTTATTAAATAACTCTTCCATAATTGACACAAGGATCGAGAAAAGATTTTGTTTTCATTTTAGAATTACCTAAATTTATTATGAAAATTAAAGATAATCAAAGACATTAATTGATTATGGAAGCAAAATTATAAATTAATGATCCATCAACAAATAAAACGATCTTTAAATAATCTAATTTATTTTTAACATTCTTCAACCATGATGAAAAGATAGAACAAAATGAAGAAGATTTAGAAGTTTAGACTTAATATTATAGAGTGATAGTAACAGAAATTATAGATTAAGCACAAAAAGCATGTGAATAATAACAATTTTAAGAGGCTTAAGATAAAATTGATTAAATGATATTACAAATCTAAAAAAATTAAAGACTCCTTTCCAATTGTCCTTAACTCATTTAAGATTTGAATTAAGCTAAACAAGCTACAGAAAAATATAATTTTATTAAGTATGGAAGAGGATAAATGTTTTAAATTATTAGCAATAACTTTTCTTAATAAGGAGTTACTTCTTTATTTACAGTAAATGGGCAACAAAAATAAACCAATTTGAGGATTTTTTCTTATTCTAATCGGGTATAAACTGAAATGGTAGATATAATTCAAACAAGAAAAACCCTTACATTGTGAATTTCATCATAATCATTATTTATTTATATAATATTTTTAATAAAAAAAAGTTTTCGTAATTAATAAAATAGTTTTCTAGGCTACTTTCAAAGTTTAAGATTCTTATATTTAGTTAATAAGAAATATTAAGTCAAGAATCATCTGATATGATATGTTAGTGATAATTATAAATATTCCATTTTCACTTAAAAAAAATATTTCAAAATTATTTGGTGCCTTATAATAAATGAACATTAATAGGGAAATACATTTAATGAAAAATAAAGTTTTATTAGTCTAATAAATAAATTACTAAACAATTTTTTTTTGGAGAATTTGAAGAGGATATTTTTAATTCATAATCAAATTTGTTAAATAAAATAATCACTATTGAGTATTGATATTTTTGGTAAAGCAACTTTTGAATTTAAATGGTTTTTACTTGATATTTCCAATTTATTATTTCTGGATGAATAAAACTCATATAAATGTTCAGATTGCTGTCTTTCCTAGTTTTATGAAAACTGTAACATTTTGACAATTAATTAAAATACATTGATCACTTTCAACAATTCTAGCTCGGTTCTCTCTTTATAGCTATGCTCTTGATTAGATAATATTATTTCATTTTTATGTTCATTACATATTAAATCTATCTTTGTAGTTGTCTTTTAGCAATATATCATGATCATTATCACTTGTAATCTAAATTATTCATACAACTAATAATTTAGCATCTCAAATACAACAGTAATCGCATTTCAAAATTCATATATCATAATTAGTAAAGTATTCTTATATTTAACAAGCTTAGATTTAGTAATTATATAACAATGAAAACAAAAGATTATTAAAACACTTTAATAATATTACAAATGGAATAAAAAAAATCAAATCATATGAATTTGATATTCAAAGCTATTAACATTAAATTTTATTGATCTCATCAATTGAAGACTAAATATTTAACAAAAATTGTTTATCTCTACAATATTAATTGTAAAAACTGCATAATTGTTATCATATATAGATATTTAAAAAATATGAAGAACTGCTGTTGTCTACATTAAAAAATGAAAAATGCTTGATGATAAGCAACTTAGTAATATTAGAAAAATGTGAATATTATTAGATCCTTTAAAGCATGATTTATAAATTTCTCAAAAAGTACATAAATATTAGAGTTTGATAAATTAATTTTCATATCTAAACAGTTTTTCTGTCAAAAAGATTGGATTAAGATTGCTTCATTAGAAGAAATGCTGCCTTTTTCTTTGCCTTTCATTTGGAAACCTAGTCTGTAACCATATCAATGATTTTTGTTAGAAAATTTATAAGAATCATCATGAAAACATATAGTTTTAATTGAAATGTATAGAGCCAAAAGGAGAGATTTACTTAAAAATAAATAGATTTTACATTCTTGAGGAATTGTTTGGTTGTCTGATATTGCTTGTTTATTTAATTAATAATTTTTGATATAAGTAAAATAATAAAGAAAAACAAATATAATAAATTGATAGAATTTTTGTGTATACCTACAAAAGCACTTAGAAATATCCATGCCATTAGAACACCTAGGCCTATTCAACATATTACTAAGTTTAAAGAAGTGGATAACACTGCAAAGGTGAATATTTATACAAGGTTTTTTTCTTTGTCTATAATAATTTGTTTTTACTAATTTAATGACTTAAGAATATTAATTTATTTTTTAAGTTGATCAATATTTTACTTTGGTTCTTTAATATATGAATCATTTTATTGTAATAATAATATAAGAGAATGAAAAATGATTAATAAAAATAAATTTCCAAAATATATAATATAATATTATGTAAAAAAAAAAATTTAAGTAAAATAATTTTATTTTACTATGAATTCAAAAATCAAAGTTCTAATTGACTGATTATAAGCATATTCATAATTTTAAAAATAATACCTGAATGTGTATTTATTTATATCTCATTTATATTCTTTCAATTATCATATATCTTTTCTCCTTGTTTTCTCTTACGTTTTATATCCATTTCAAACCAAATCCCTACTTTTTGACCTTTCAGATTATATTCTCCACTATGAGTGACTTAGTAATCAATACTCTGATTACAATAAAAGAATTCATCCAATTCTACCCAGTTTCCAACCTTTTTCTAATTCCCTTCTTCATGATATGATCCACCACCATTTTATTTCCCCTTTATAACTTAAATACCATTTACATTTATTTATAATTTTCATCATCATATTCACTAAAACATAATATCCCATCTACCTACCTTCATACCATTCATATTTTATTTACCATTTTGAGTAATTTATTTATTCAAGTTAAACCCTTCATCTAAATCTACCCACTTTCCAATCTTTACCTAATTTCCTTCTTAATCATATGATCCACCACCACTATATTCCCCCTTTATAACTTATATAATATATACATTTATTTATATTCCTACTCATAGGGTTTACAATACATAATATCCCATCTACCTACCTTCTTACCATTCTTATTATATTAACCATCATGAGTATCTTATTTATCAAAGTAAAACTCTTCATCTAATTCTATCCACTTTCCAATCTTCATCTAATCATCTTCATGATATGATCCACCACCACTATATATACATTTTTATTCCACTTAATACTTAAATAAAATTTACATGTATTTGTATTCCTTTTTATTCGAATGAGAATACATAATATCCCATCTACCTACCTTTATGCACATATTGTATTCTCCATGATGAGTGATTTTTTAGGATCATGAAATCCTTCATCTAGCTCAATCCATTTAATTACTTTTAACCTTTTTTATTGTAAAACCCACAACAGCTAAAAATTTTTTAAATAAATACATCATCTTCGCAAAATTAAGATAGTTCCATCTTCCAATTCTCAACTCTTTATAATATTCTCCAAAATCAAAAATTTCTACTTGTCTATTTGTTCTAATAGCTACTAGTAATTACCTCGAATAGTTTAAGAATTGATCTTTCCATAATCCATACTTTTTCCCTTCTTTATAGTATCCTCCCGCATGCTTAAGAAGTTCTTTCTTCCAAAAAACAATCCATTTACCAACTTTATTTTTGTTTTCATCAAACTAACCTTACCATGAAAGATTGTGGATTTGATCCAAATTATTAAATATTTCTGGTTTCTCTCTAACACCAGGGCATTCTGCTCTATAATTTTAATTAAAAGTTAAATTTACATTCCTAAAATTTTTCCATTGTATAAATAGATGATTTTTTAATCTAAGGTGAACTTGATATGAATTTTAATTTTCTCAAAGCTCTGTTTTTATATGTTGAATATAATAATTCTTTTTCAATAATTTATTCCTCAAATTTAGTTGATTATTGGCAGCTCAAATTAGAAGAATTCATTTTATAAATTTAATAATATTTCTATTACTTTACTAATGTGTAAATTTAAATAAATAAGTGTATCATTATATTTTTATTATAGTTTATAAATAGACAATCAATTAATAAAACTATTAATTTCTTAAGCTAAATTAGCATCATCCTCTATTGGAGCCATGTGACCAATCCCAGGTCTAAGAATAAGTTTGTATTTATATTTATCTTGTCCAATTTCTTTAGCATTACCCTCCTCTTAAATATATGATATAACTAAATCCATTTCTCAATGATAAATTAATACTGGTTCTTTAATGGTATAACCATCAACACTTCCAGATGCAATAAAAATAAGTTTTTAATATTTATTTGAATAATCTATTACTAATTACATACTAACAATTCCTCTTAAAGACCATCTTGCCAAATAAACATTTTTTTAATAATAATCTTCATCTTTATCAAATAATAGTGATTTTAATAAAATATTCACATCATTAGATAAGTCAGAAATTTATTCTACATTTTTATTTCCTTAGAGTCTTTCAAATCCTGTTCAATCCATACTTATATTTCTATATTTACTTAAATTTTATTACATTAGATTATTGATTTATGATTTGGTCGGTAATGATTGTATACCTATTAATATTTTAATTAAAATGATACTTATAGAAATGTGATATTATAGGCTACAATTTCCTGCAAGTCAAATAGTTAAGAATGCTATCCAAAGAATAACAGGTAAATAAATATGATCTAAAATGAATTAGAAAGAAAGAATGTGATGTGAAGACTACATTTCTGTTTAGAGATAGGATTATAAATAAAGATTAACTATCGAGACTTACAATATGCTGGTTTATGGAGTAAAGAGAGATGTTGCAATGTAAAGATAAGTTGATGAAGCAATTAAGAATTTGGATTTATTTAAAAGGTTAATCTAGGGTAACAAAAATGTTACTTGTTGATTGAGAGATTATTCTCCAATTGAGTTTATGCTTAAACAGGTATTTTAGAAAATGAAGAGATGGAATATGAAAATGTGTTTAGGAATGTAAAGAGATGAATTGCATAAAATAATTGCTCCAGTTGAGAAAACAAAAAGTGAGAAAAAAATGAAAAAGAATTGGTGTTTCTTGACCAGTTACAAGGAAATTCCATCTAGAAAAATGTTTAAAATATGATATGGAAACTTCATATTATTTGAGACTCCCTTATTTGGCTGACAGATTGGGACATCCAGAATTTTTTGCTAATTCTTTTTAAAGATTATTTAGATTAGAAAGTGATATGTATCATCCTATCTATAATGATCAACCATTTGTATAACATCAATCTGCTGATCCTGATCCTACATTAAACTTTGAAGAAGGAAAAGTAATCTAGGAAAACATAAGATTACAAGAATGACTTAAGGTTGTCTGGTGGTGCTTGGGTTTGTTGTGTGTTGCCTTATAAAATAATATACAAAATCAATTTAATATTCGGCCATTAAATTGATGTTTCATTTTATCCTTATTATACAATATGAGAATAAATGTTCTGGCAGCTACTACTGCCTCTGCTTATTTATGGTATTTCCATCATATGTTTGGCAAAAACTATGTTACTAAAGTTTAATATAGCAAAGAATTGGATCATTCGAAAAAGAAAAAGCATTTTGAAATCCTAAACTTAAACTTTATTCCTTATAAATCATCCTTAATTGATTTCTCAATAATACTTTGGATTAAAAAGGTAATTGCTGAATTAAATTTAAAATGGAAATGACGAGAATCAAAAAACTTTAAATGTTGGGGAATTGCAATAAAAGATCTACCAGCTCAATGAAGATTATCAATGTGAAAATAACTATTAAAATAAAATATTATTTATTCAATTCTTTTATAAATTAATTTTAATATAATAATCATTTTCATTTCAACCTTAAAAATACATTAATTTTAATTCATCAAATTATTCTATAGATTCTTCCTTTCTTTAGAAATTGTTCAACTTGAACTATTGAACTTATTGAATTGCTCTTTAAGAATAAAAATAGTTTTAAAATGCAAAGGAATGCTTTATGCATCACATATTTTATTAATCAATATACACATCAAAATTAACAATTTTGTGTAAGGATTATTATTATCATCACATGAATCAAAAAGGGTAATGTTTATTTAATATAATTTACTTCATTCAAATATTTTTAAATTTATATAGATCTTTTAGCAACCCATCATTTTTATTCATCTCAAGTACTTTCTTTAACTAAATATAACCCTTTAAAATAATAATTTTTAATTGATATCTATATTATATTTTATCTTTCCAACCATATTTTTTATCTTCTTTAGAGCTTTAATAAAACTTTTACTATTCAAGAACATCATAAAGATTTTAACATGACTCACTAAAATTTTAATACTCTCTTTTTAAAATCATTTAACCCTTTTTCATTCCATAAATTAAAGTGAATAGAATTTATTGTTTTTAAATTTTGCCAACAATTACGAATAATCAATTCTTCTGTTTAAATCTATTGATATCATTGATTCACTAATTTCTTCAAATTTTTGGAATAACCTGTTTAAGCAATAGAAAAATTAATTCAGTCTATTAAAAACAATATTATTGTTATAATTTAATTAATTTTACAAAAAATATTTATCATTCTTTATTGATATTTATAAATTTTTAATAATTTGTATCTGATGATATTTCACTTTAAATTTTGATATTGAATGTTGGAAGTCATTTCCAATCATCGAATAAAATAAAATTCTACCAAATAAAAAAATATCTATTTGATCATTATATATCTAATTATATAAATATTTTGGAACTTAGATTATTTATTCTTGCAATTATTTAAGATCTGATAAAATTGTGTATTCTTTCTATGCTTCAAAAGGCATAAAATCTTTAACTTACAATTTTATTGAGTTTTCGTAAATATTTAATCTCATTTTACAGCTGCAAATCCCCATTTAAAAATTCAACAATGGATTATTGAGGTATTCTTATTTTGGATAATATCCAAAATAATTCTTATCCTTAATATTTACTAAATAAATTTGAAAAGGTGTTGATTAGATTTTAGTTAAGACTTCATAAATTCCCTACTTTAATTCATGAAAGTAATTCAATTGCAAGAATTTAATATAAATTATGAAATAAACTTACAATATTGCATTAAAGAATTTATGAATTAATCAAATTATATAACTTTCTGTATTTAAAAGGACACAATTTAAAAGAATCTAAAAAATAATAAATTTTACCAACTCTCTTTTTGTTATAAAAATAAATATCATGATTTTATCCATCAATTACCAGCAGATTTACCTTTCAATGATGAAAATGATTATTTGGCATCACATTTTGTTCCATTTCCTGTTAATAATTTCAATCCATATTAATTTCCCATTAACCAGAATATGGAGTTGTGGCAGTAATACATCCTTTACCTGATGTTATACAATCATCCATAAATTTCTTACAATCTAAATCTGTTGTTGCTGTTCCATTATCTTAACATCTTTATCAAGGCAATCAATATTGACAGAGATATTACCTTAACATTTGGATCCCAATACTATACCAGCAAATAATTAACAACTTTTTCAATGTTCCTTACATTGATGTGCATACTGTTGTAATATCAACTCCGTCTACTCTATCGGTCTTACAAGTAGTCAGCCAAGCTTAACAAATAGCATCAGTATTTCCATCAATTCTTTAAGCACATGTTCTATCTACACATACAGCTACAGTTGTTCCTGAATTATATTTCTAACATAATCTATATTTCCATAAAGAATCAACCATGCATTTACCTTTTAAAGTTAAACACTCATATGCAGTACCCTAAACTTATCCACATCCTTATGTAACTCCATCAGCAGTATTTCTATTACCTACTAGTTTTGAGAATAGACATAAATCATAGTATGAAATACATTATGAAAATGATGAAGCAGTAAATCTAAGATGTGTATTTGTATTTACAAAAGCTCCTTCTGCACAAGCACTTCCATTATGGTAACATAATTAAGCAGTTGCACTACCTTGATACGGAGTAAAATAAGCTACTTTTTCGCTTTATAATCATGAACATTAGCATATAAGCAAAACAAATATCATCTATACAAGCACTTGTTCCAGTTGCTTGTGCTTTACATAGACTACCATGAATAGTAATAAAAGTAGCACATGTACCAGAATTTGATGAATCAAATGCACCACAAGTAACTCCAGCATTACAAGCAAATATTCCACTTACTATACCAAGTATCACCAATTTTCCAATAACTTGAATATTAACTAAATCTTTACCAGCAGCTACTCAATTATCACTAAGTACTACTATTTTCTATTAAAGCACACACCATTATTAACAAAGACACATCTATTTGGTAGTACTTCATCACAACTTGCCTAATTTGTTGCTTCTTTTATACTACTATATATTACTTCAATAGTACAAATTTTCTCTTCTAGCTCATCCTTTTGTAAATGCTTAAGAACTTGACAAACATCCAGCTTCAGTTGTCACGCATCCTTCTAAAATTTACTACATAAATCATCAATTGTATTAAAACTATCCACATCACTACAAGTTTTATCTACAAAATTAGCTCCACTTTTCCACCTACAAGGAGCAGTCTAATCACGACCTGTAAACTTTACACAAAATTTTGTATTTGCATAAGAAAAAAAAGTACAGGGTGCACTAGCTGTTATACATCCAGTTCCGTTTGTTAAACATTTAGCGTAAAATGATTTACATGCATCATCTGTAGTAGCATCAGTATTATCTGTACATACTGGATCAGGACATGCAGAAGTATCAGTAGCCCTATTAGTGTTAGTGCATTTTATGTAAATATTTTGATTTTAATATCTTTTTTATATTTACTTAATTTTATTATCATATTAATTAATATATTATATGATTAATATCTAATAATTATATTAAAAATAATTGTAATAGTGAATCCATCACATGTTGTTTTAGTACCTTAATACTACAAGTTGTCAAATATCCCTTTAAGAAATCATCTCTGTATTGTTTGTGGCAGGTATGTTCTAGAAGAGAAAAAAAATGAAAAAATAAAAAATTTTTTGTGGAGAGTAGGTATCTCGTCTAAAGAGTAAGCCAAGCACTATTAGTATTCTATAAAGTAACAGCTTTAAATAAACTTCAGATTTAAGATCAAAATAAGCTACATTTTATACACATTAGGGTGACCATTTACATGTTAATTTTCCATCACATTAACTGTATTTTAATAAAGTACTATATACCCAGAATCCATACATTGGTGTTAATTAAAACATTTGCTTCAGTACATTTTGTTCTTTACAGAAAGTGTTCCAAACAAAATTTTTCAGATCAAATAACAAAATATATAATTTGAATTAAATAAATTATTCTCATCATTAATCAAGAAAATTAGTTAAAAGATGTTATTATTAATGAACGAAAATAATAAACAAGATTAATCAAATACAAACTGAATATTCATCAGTTTCTAATTAATAATTATTAAAATAAAAGAATAAGAAAGATACTATTTTATATGATCCTAATAAATAATTACATTAGTTAAATTAATCAGATCTTTTAACTAAATATTAAATTTAACTTTGAATTGAATTTTAAAACTAAAGTGAGTAGCAGGAAATTAAATTTTTATATATTCTATCAGTAGTAATATGATTTGATATCATATCATATCATTTTTTCTTCTATTCATTCTTCTTTCTATAGAATTCTAATTCCTTTCCTTTCAAAAATAATCATCAGTCCTTCCTGATTAACCTGATCTTGAAGTTATTCTAACCAATAATCTTTAATTGGCAAATTATTCTTAGACTAATTAATCAAAAACATTTTCTTTAGCTTTTTGTTCAAGTTTTCATAAGACCTTTAGGTTTTTTTGTTTATTCATCTGATGCATCCTATATTAAAATCATAATTCATACTTTCTTCTTTATTTATTCTAATTCTACATTATATTTTTTGGCATACCATTATTTAAATGGTGTTGAATCATTTATACAATTATTCCTCTTGTTTGAATTTTTTTCTGATTAATTCATTATTTGATGGACGATAAACAACTTCAACTATTTTTGTTTTTATCCAATCCTTAACTTTCCCATTAATAATTTCCTTTCTATAAACGAAGTGCTTTAAATTTAAAATTTCAAAATGAAAAATTATGTAATAATAATTTTAATGACTAATCATCATTATAGAATATAATGAATTTTAAAATACTAATGAATAGTACATTAGATTACTCTAATTAATTGTATTCTAAAATTAATAGTTGATTGTCATTTTTATAATCAAAACTAATTTCATTATCAAAATCAAAACTAAGGTGATAATCAACACCTGTACTACCAAGTCTTAAATTAACAAGAGATGAATTTTTGAATTCCAATAATTAAAGAGTATTTTTATTATTATTTTTAGTTAATATTGATTTAATTTTATGTCATATTGGCTGTAAATGTAATTTAATTTTATAGCAGTAATATCATTAGCTAATTTATTTATGATTTAATATGTTGTAATTATTATATCTACGTTCTATGATGTTAAATATTATTTAGATAGAAATAATTATTAATATTTGTATTTGATTCAACTAAAGTTGTATTTATGATTCCTTCGAAAACTTATTTAAACTAAGTACATCAGACCATGATGTCTTATTATAATAAAGTAAATTAGGACTATAGATTCGACATCATGTATCTGTAACATTATGAATATTGAGTAATAATGATTCTGTTATACTAAAAATAAGATTATTAACCTAATTAATAGAAATCTATCTTTAAAATTATAGAATAATAAGAGAATGATTTCTAGTAATAAGTTTATTAGATGTAGATAAATCATGAGTATTTATATTAGAAATCCTTCCATATTCATGCAACTTATATTTACATATCTTATTCTACTTTATTTCATTTAATTATTTTATTTGAATTCTTTACAATACTAGTTAACAGTACTTTCCTTTTATTTATAATACAATAGGTATTAATTCAAAGGATTTAAATATTGATATAATCTATATTTATATAGATTAACATTATATATAGATTATCATCAATAGAATAATCAGAAATTATAAATTATCTATTAATTTAAATATTGAATATATTAATTAAAGTTCTCTCTGGACAAATAATCCATTTTATTTATCCATCCATCGAACAATTAACTGTTACCTAGGTTGAATTAACATCTATACTAGGATTAATAACTAATATATCAGTATTACTATTCATTATAACAAATAATGAAATTGTATCAAAAGAGAAAGATTTAGCTTCTTATCTTGTTAATGAAAATTTCAATAGAACCTGAACTAAATGCTTCCAATTATAAATAATAATTTAATTTTTATCTTGGATTACCACAATAGAATTATTGATGTTGTTTAATACTCATTATAATAGGTGCAGGAGTTATTATTGGATTTTTAACAATAAGATATTGAGTATTTAAACCCAGAAATAAATAAATATCTTATTCTATTATTTCTTTGTATTTTGTGAAAGCAGGATATTATTTTTCTCCAATTAAAGGAATTAACTTTTAATTTGTATTATCATACTTATTATAGATATACCATTAATATTATTATTGATTTTCTTATTATTTAAAAATTAATTAAGTAGGTATATATTGAAAAAAAGGTGGGACAACAAAATTTATTGTTTATTCAAATCAGTAATAAAGAATTATACTTCATATGGGAATATTACTATCAAATATTTAAGGATACTAGGTCAGGAGTAATTAATGATCTAATTTCCATTTAATATTATTATTATTATCATCTTCTATTAACTAAATCATATATTTAATTAATTTTAATTAATTCTTGTTAAATAAATGTACAAGAATTAGTAAAATTAGTTTACTATTATCCCTTATACGATATAATCTGCATTCAAAAGTTAAATTATTCACTCTTTTTTAAGAAAATTAATTGTTCTTATCGGAGCAGTAAAATTAACTTTTAAATATACTTTATTGATTCTTGAATATACTATGAAAATTAAAAACTTATCTAAGGTAATAATCCTATTTGAATTACTTCAATAGGTAAATTAGTAATACAAGTTTAATCTGAAAATATATTCTTATAGTTTGACAATAATGATCATATCAAAATTTGACCAAATCTATATTATGATTTTGAGGAACTTGATATTTAATTTACTATTATTTTTATCTGGGTAAAATTATTTAAATTTCCTTAAAATCACATAAATTATTACTATATCTTCCTATTAAAAATAATTTGCTTTTAATGAAGTTTCTAATTTAATTTTATTAATTTTATTTTTAGAGATTTTTATAAACATCTCCTATAAATTTAATTATTTTATTTCAAAGCTTAAAATACTAGCTAACTATATTATATCATTTTAATTAAATACTTTCTGAAGAGAAAAGGAACAGAAGAAGCAAAATAATTATCAAAACATATTATATACTCATCGATATAAAAAAGTTGATTTTTTAAATAATATAAGGTATAAGATTGATGCTTAATTTCTCTTTAATAAAACAATTAGTAGTCAAAAAATTTTAACAACATAAAACATATACTACTTTAAGGTGATCTTTGTATGCTCTTTCTTGGCTTATTGTTTGTTTGCTTGAATCTTTATTTTATAGTTTATGTATCTTTGATTTATTTCATTTATTAAAACAATTAAAGAGTATTATTCAAAAAGTAAATATTATCTTAATGTTTAATTATTCTTGCATCCTGCCAAAAAGTTACTATAAAAATTATTATTGTTTTATTAACTTTTTATATTATTACTACTAACTACTATAAATGTCTAAACAGAGCCTTAAATCTGAAAATAATAACATAGTACTTATTATTTTTAGCTGTAAATCTCTTAAGTAATACAGTGTTGCGTTATAACTAATAAAAGAGAAATCTATTACTCAAACAGGTTTTAGAAAAAAGGATTTCAGTCAAATTAGTTGCTTAAGCTAATGTAAGTTATTGACGGACAACTAATTGAAAAACAATTAGATTAGGAACATTAATTAAGAAGCAATTTCTCAAACTTTGTAAAAAGTAATTATTTAAAATTAAATTAATTTCATTTACTTCCCCTATGGTTATTAACCTATCTTATTTATAAAATTAAGTATTCTAATGATATTGAATAGAAATTTGATGTAGAATTGTACTTTAAATATATCCCTTTTATACTTCTTATTTTAGAATTTTTTCTTATTCAAATTCCTAATATCACAGTCTTACATTCTGGTTCATAAATAAGTTCAGTTTTATAATTTTGGTAAGAATGTGAGATTATTATTTTTTTTAAAGTCAAGTGATTAATTAAATTTTCAGAAAATGATTATTTATTGTATGATAATGATATTTTTATATCATAGTCATTTATTAATTTTCAATATCCTTACTCTTTACATAGAGTATATCCCTTGAAAGATTATGATCTTTAACTCTACGGATGTGTTTATAAAAAATGGAAAAAATCATTTTCTACAGTTCATCTTAAGAGTTCAATAAAGAAAACATGAGATAATGAGAAACATGATTTAAATACCTATATCAATAGTAGTCAATATTTTTGAAGAACTTTCTTATTCATCATTTCTTAACTTTCAAACTTAAATTTAGAAAATGCTTACTTTATTAATATCTGTAATCTTATTTAAGTTAAGAAAGCATACGTATATATGGTTTGAAGTAAATAAAAGAATAGGATTTTAGAAAAAGAAAATTTTAATAAATCTAATATAAATGATTTGATTAAATAATTAATGAAATAGAAATATATTGCAATTGTATAATATTGTTATTAATTGAAATTCAATTGTTCTGAAATTGAGTTTGCTAGAATGACAAGTCAAAGAAACAATTAATATTACAATGGCTTAGAAATCGTAAGAGACTCAAATTTCTTAATGATCAATATTTATATGTAATTACAATCTTTTAAAAGTAGAAGCTGGTAATACAAAGGATCTAAGAGTTTTTATGATAGTTTTGGAAAGAGTAGAGTCTAAGACACTCCCATTACAGAGGTTAGATTTGACGGATTTGAGTGTTGTAATATTTTAATATTATCTTTAATATGTAACCAAAATTCTAATTTATAACATTACATGAATGCTGGTGGTCTTAAAACATCAATAATATTTAGAGCTATAATGGGTATAATGATTACCAATGTACATAATTATTTGCTACATGGGCTTAATTATTTTGTCCCATATGATTGTGATGATGCCAGAGATCTCTTGAAAACAGCAGTTAGGAATCCAAATCCAGTAGTTTTTCTTGAAAATCAAATTACATATATGTATTTGAAGTTTAAGACAATTTTATGGATAATGATTACTTTATACTAATTGAAGAAGTAAAATAATGAGCCAAGTATGATAATAAATTAACTTGAGATATTCAATATTAATTGGTGCAGATTTGGAAAGAGAAGAAATTTTTTGTTAAGTTATCAATCTCAGAACCTTGAAACATTAAATAGAAATATTATTATTGAAAGTATCAAAAAGACTAATAAGTAACATTAATGAAAGTATTTGAAATATTATATCTTTAGCTAATGAATTCTTTCCTTTAGATACTTCTGTTGCTAGAGCTACAAGTGCAGATATTCCAACTCCATATGCATTTAATTTAAAAGAGATTAAGTCATCTCACCAAATATGTCTTCACTTTAATATTATTGGATTAATTTTAGTACTTGATCTTTATAAAATCTTCCATAATATCCTAGTTAATCTTAATCTACAACATATAATTCATTGTTACCTTAATTAATACCTCAATCTTTAGAGTTGAAATGTTTCATTTCCTCAATCATCAAATCACTCTAATTTAAATATTTATAAGTTACATAATTTTCTCTTTGTTTTCTGAATAATTCATATATCATATTGTAGATAACATCTTTATTCATCATATCAACTAACATTAATTTCTAAGAATTTATTAAGAAAATATTAAATAAGCCATTATTATGTAATATTATCAAAACTTATTTTAATTATATATAATCATAATGATCTTTTTGCTTTTTTATAACGCTCTTTTCTACTTAAGGCCTATTATTAATATCTATTCATGATCTTAATTTATTTATTCACTTTTTGAACCATGCTATAATTATTATTTAGATGTAGACCTGATTTTATGAAAACATTAAAATTTTTCAATTCTATTCTAAGTGCTAGTAATAGCAAACTTTGAACAATAATAGAATACTCTATTAGGAATAGTTAATATTTTAAGAGTTAAAATCAATTATATAATAATACGAATAATTCAATCACTTTTGAATCTTGTTTATTTAATATATAAACAAGAGTGTCTTTAAAAATCAAATTAAATTAGAATGTTATTAATAAGGATAATATATTTTTTCTTATATAATTCATTAAATAAATGAAAGGTTTTTAGGTATTAATAAAATTGAATTAATTTTATAATTAAGTAAGAGTAATTATGTATAATAAATAAAGAATAAAGAAATTAAGTCTAATCAACTGATTATTTAATATTTTATTTGAATTTAAATATTATTATGATCAGCAATTGATTATTAATAATAATTATCTCAGTGAATTTAATAGAAAATGATTCTGAATATTATGATTATTATACAATGGCTAGAATATTTTATTTCATAATTGACCGTTTATTCGAAGAATGTAAAATTTGTAAGAGTTGAAATTTTAAAATTCACTCAAATTACTTGAATGAATGTTTAAATAAATATTACTTATAGTACCTTCTATTGTTAAATTTTTATTGTGTTCTTTTTATAAAGATTGTGCCATAATTAAATATAAGAGGGAGGACGCATATATAATCAATTATCAATATACTACATTCTATTAAAGATTATCTTGCGGTATAACATTAGATTTGACTATTTCTATTTCTATAATAATATTTCAACAATAATTATCAAAAGAATATAGCAAAATTAAAAACTATGATAAAAAAATGAGAATGCAACTGAAATTAAAGTCAATCTAGAGAATTGAAAATAAATAAAATTATTGGGCTGCTAGGAACTGAAATTAAGTCATAGAAATAATTTGATTAATAAGAAAAATATATATGAAACCGAACCAATGCCAATTAATGAAGAAAATATAGTAAAATCTCATAACTAAATAGATTTGTACCAATAGTATTGAGTAATTAAATGAAATAATAATGAAGACCTCTCGCTTCCATTGACTCTAAATATAGTATTAGAACTTCCATTAAATTAGAATAAACACTCATAATTTGTAGAAATCCCTTCTTTTTACATAAGAAGTTTTGAATGGTAGAGCAATACGATTAAAACTTATTAAAGCAGAATCAAGTTTGAATGAATAATCAGATGATAAAGTTTTTGAGAGTTTAAGAAAATAACAAGCACTTCTAAATATTATTATTAGATTATAGATTCATTGGAGTTAGAGATTTGCATGTCAAAGTATAAATTACTCATATAATCATAAAAAAAATATGATGATGAATTTAATAAGTTTGGATTGTATTTGAGAGATATATTCATACTCAAGAAAATAATTTATAGGATGTCTAAGTAAACACCAAGCCAACTATAATAATTGTTCAAGTTATTCTATACATTTCTTATCAGTATTAATTTCCACTACTCCCGTAAAAAATGGCTTTTTCTGATTATAACTCTATTTATTTGCACCTAAATCGATATAAAGTATTTTTTATCCATCATTTTAGTCTGCTATTTATTTTCCTATAAATAATACATTCATTAAGTTATGAAAAGTGTTCTATAAAACTTTCAACAGCTAAATCAACATTGAATAAAACTTGAGGGAAGAGTAGAAAAAAGTAAAGTAGAGAAAGGAAAATAAAATAAATTTTAAGAGAATATATCTAAATAAATCTCTAAATCATAAGGCTTCTTCTAGTTTCTTAGCTATATTGAATCTATCTTCTTAATTTTTCTTTTAAGGATATTCATATTCATCAATCTAATAGGCCATCCATCTACAAACCTCCCTTCCTAATCTCTTTCTAAGAAATGGGTATCCTATATATAGATAGTAATGCATTTGCAAGTTTTCTTGTACTCTTATGCAAATGCAATATAATCAGCCTCAAGATAATGAGGTCATAAATACAGTTAGCAAAGACAACTAATAGTCTATTTTTTTAATTCTTATTGATCAACTTTCTATTTTCCAAATTCAATAATTATATTTCAGGTAGCTATTTTTTTAAATAGTCATAGAATAATAAAATTTATGATTTATTAGACATCCAAAATGTTTAGATAATTCTGAACTAATTAATTCCTCAACCACCCCTGAAGAATTGAGTTATACCTTCAAATCTCAAAGATTTTTATCTAATCTCACATACTAGTTATATTAAAATATTTATTACTTGTTCTTGAAGAATTAGTTCATTAATAATCAATTTTATATTTTTTATCCTACTTTCTTATTTCATTTTTCATAACTGAATAGCTTATAACATAGTATTTATACTTAACTTCAAATTTGAGAAATTATCTAAACTTATAAGTTTTCATTCTAATTATTCTCGTATTTTTTTCTAATTTGTATTTATTTCCCTTTTAAACATTGCACAAATTCTCTTTTTATTTATATACATATTAACATTTCATTTTTGTTAATCCCTCCAATTTCAATATCCTCCTTTCTTATAAATTAAAAATTCCATAAGAATCTACTCCAATTAATTTTCATCATTATTTTAAGTATATTCTGTTTAATTACATAACCTGACAAAAGTATTTTCTTATAAACTTTGGAGGTTTCAATAAATCTATTCATTATTTCCCTATTTAAATCTAAGAACGATGACTAGAATTGGCTTTGCTCTTAATATCCACATCTGAATAAAATTATAATATTATATTAAATTATACAAAATCAACAATATTATGGTGAGCTTTTTCAGATGCAATAAAATATTTTTGGTCCTAATGATCCTTTGTAATTAGGTTGAAATTTATACTTAAATGATATCATCATTCTAAAATTATTAATATACTTATTTCTATGATATATTTCTATAACTTTCAACTACTCACCATAATTGAATGTTACTACTTTGCTTAATTGCTTTGAAAATATCAAACATTTCTTCATCACCTAAACGTTAATATTTGATTTCAATTATCATCCACATCAATAAAATGATCTCCATATCTTCTTACTTTCATTTACAATAAAGGATTCAATTAATACTTTTTCATTTATGCACTTCTGTAATATTATTTCTATCTTTTTTCTCTCTTAATTATCAAAAAGTATAGTCTAACGGTGTAATGTAACAAGTATTGGAGGATTTTCAAAAATTATTTAAAGATTATATTTTTGAATTTAAATTCAATTTAAAATAGCTATTAATTTATTAATATTTCCTATTTGAAATATAATTATTTTATGCCAATATCATAAAAATTGATATAATTTTTCTAAATTAAATTCTATAAT
>CAJJDN010000251.1:17826-29364 GCA_905182985.1 Paramecium sonneborni | reverse complement strand
TATTCCTCTTTATAGTTTCTAGTCTTATCATAATAAACCAGAATTGCAGTAAGAAGGACAATCACTATAAATTATCTAACAGAATTAAAATTTTTCCTTATTACATACTAATAGCTTAAGATGAAATTTAATTGATATAAATGGAATTTAAAGTAAAATTATGCCCGCCATCAAATAGAAGATTGGTTTATTTATTAAAATTTTAAAGACCAAAAATATTATAAAGAGTTATCAAATAGCTTTGGTTTCATGAATTAATAGTATTTGAATATATGAAAAGCAACAAATCTGAACTGTTTAAAGGTTAAAAATTTAAATTAAACTGTGTTTTAAGGTAAGGAGGTGATGTTTAGATAATATCCTAAAGTATCATCCTGCTTTAGAGAATGTCTAGACCCTCAAGTATCCACAAAATTGAGATAATACAATTGAAACCTTAATTAGAAATCATAAGAAATATTTCTTTAAAATTTAAAATTAGAACTAGTATTGTTTCAAATTGGAGTATTTATAAAGGATCTAGATCAACTTAATATCATTTTCTTCACCTTCAAGTAATATTTAACTTTTTAAGACCTGCACTATTTTGTAAGATAATTACTATTTAGTATATACTTTGAAATAGATATACACAATTACTTATTAATTTTACTATTTTAATAATGTAATGGCTTTAAAACTGTACTAGGTGCATACATAAATTTGAGTTCATTTTAATACTAATTTTGATTAAATTGATACATTTTAGTTTTATTTCTGTTCCAAAAATAGAATAAGTCATCTTAAATTTTCATCCAAGTGCTATTTGTATAAATAAGCTTTATAGAATATATTACAAAATTTTATTCTAAATTAGTTTCATTTCCAATTGTTAAATTTATAACTTTATAGAAGTCTTCCTTTTCCTTTTGGCATAAAACATAAATGATATTTTAATAAGTAGTAGAAGCAATGCAATACTTATATGGACCAAAAGGGTAAGAAAGATTTGAGTCATAAATTAATACACTCTAATTACTCAAAAGGACAAATTGATTCTTTAAAATTGTGCTTAAATTATATTACTCCGTATACTCAGTTAAAATACAATTATCAATGATGTTAGTCAAAACTATATCACCGTTACCTTCAATTAAGAAATATTCAATCTATTCCTGTGCTTTTATATCGTCTCTATAAATTTATAGAGAGGATTGATTCTGATCAACACTGAAGTTTTTATCATCAATAATAAACATAATATCTATAATAATATTGATAATGATTAAAGAATTATTGGTTGAGTTTAGTAAATATAAAGGATTAAGTTCTGAAGAGATAGTGAAATTATAGATTAGATCAGAAAAATACTCATTTTATATGATGTAGTTTTAGAATGATTATATTAGTATCTTTGTTAAGGAATATAAAGACTAATTAAAACTAAGGAATGCTAACCATTAAATAAAATTTATTTATATAAGGTAGAGTGTTCAGATTATTCTGGATTATAAACCTTTATGATATTATCCATTTAGACATAAAAAAATAGATTATCTGAATAGAATGAAAAATGGTTTCTAATTTGAATAGTTGTTAGATTTTTATGGAACTTTGGATGAATCGAATCCTTAACATTCCATACTTAAAAGCATAAAGCTTGTTGATTATCACAACTAAATGACAATATTAAAAAATTCTGACAGATTTAATATATACACATTTACTTCTATTAAAGAGAATAATACAAATTAATATTCCTCTGGTATAGATCCTATTAAAAAACTATTATTATTGTTGATGTAATTCTTTGATTGATATTATTGGTTTATAAATATATAAATTAAATTAAATGATATTGTTCTTCTAATCAACTTTGTTAATATAGTTGAGTTTAGTAAAATTATTTATTTGTTGTCGAATGTACAAATTGCTAATTGATTTGACTCTAATAATAATACAATTGAATTATAGAGAAGTTAAAATTATTTGTATTATTCTACTTAGAGAATAATATTATCTGTGATAACCATTTTCGTAACCTTATTCAAAAGACTATATATTTAGACATTTTTTGAATTTAAACTTAGTCCAACTTATTAAAAAATAGTCCTCCTTCTGTAAAATATTTAATTTCTATTTAACTATTATTAACTGTAAAGTCTTCTAAATTTATAGATAAAGATATCAATTATATCTTTTTTTAGTAGATGTCAATAGTTTAATTTTATACTGCTACTATAAAAAAACAACCAATTGGATTTGATTACATCCTTACTTAAGATCGAAAGCAAAAATCTTGACCAGTTAAAAAATTTTTTAGAGTTCAATTCTTATTAGTTGTAAAGTATCATCATTAAAATCACCATACTATTTATTACTCACATGACTTGTTGGTCTTATAAGAGGTCCTGATACATCTAAAATTGGATAATGAAATGTAGATTATTAAAGATTATAATAGGTTTATTGTGTAGTATTAAATACTGAATAAATATTTATATCTTAATAGGTAGTTTAATTAAAATAGATTAAAATCTAGCAATCAGATAAAACAATTGAATTAATGATTTTAAATGCTTCAATTACAAAGCTACATACTTAAGATTTTATGAGAAGCTTAAAGTTGGGAATGAAGTTTAGTATATCTTGATACTATTTCCAAATATAAAAAGTTCTTAATTATTTTAGTTGAAATAAATTATAGGTTTTTCAACTTTTGAAATTATTTTATGCTATGCTAGAATAGGTCTCCTCTTAACGTTTTGATTCTATATAATAATGAATTAACTATTAGCAAATAGTGAAAACTCCTTAGCCTATAGTTATAGAAGTATTTTTTGCTACAAATTTCTAGAGGAAGTTATTACTATAGAATATTTCTTAAAAACTTATTTCTTCGCCCTATTTTATTATAATTATAAATCTATCGAATTGATAATAGGTATCAATAGAATAAAAATAAGCCAATAGAACTTTGTATTGGTACAAAATATCACATTTTTAATTACTCTTGAGCTGACAAAATATAAACTAAAATTTTATTGCCAAATTAAACAAATAATTAATTCTTGGTGAATCCTATAAATGATACAAGAAAGTCTTAAATTTTGCCATTTACTTTAGTTATATTGTAAAATGTATTATTTTTTCTTTCAGATCTAAAAGCCTTAACCTTAAAAAAATTATCCTTATATTGAATATACTTCTGTTAATTGGCGAAAGAACTTATTTTTGTTCTTAAAGGAATTAAACTGTGAGAAGTAAATATTTAAATTAAATCATTATTTTCAAGATAATATAGAAATAATTATTATTCTTAATAACAATCTAAAAATATCTTCTCTTCTGATGTATAAATGACATTAAAGCAAACTAAGTCCTAATTTATACTTATTGTCCTCTCCAATTCTAAGTTATTCATATTTTTGGCATAAATATTTAAAGTGTGAATGAGAGTTAATGCTACAAAATAATCATTCGAAGATGAAACAAAAATAAATGTATAATCTAAATATCAGAAATTAATACTGTTTGAGCTCTCTCCTATTTAAAATAAGGCATTTGACACACTCACATTATTTAGGCAATTAGGGCAGTCAAATTTTAAATCTTCGTTTCTAAAAAATAATTCCAAAGACATTTCTATAGTTTCCCCTTGAACAGGGTATATAAAATATTCATCATGCTATTATTAACAAGCTTATATGATTATAAACTGGAGAAAAATAATCATATGTAAATTTATATACTATTTTGGATTTATAAAAGATTTTAATCTCAGATCAAGTACACAATTTAAGAGCACATTTATTATCTATTAATTCATATATATTAAAACCAAAAATTAAATTTTTTAATATTGATAACTATCCTAATACAATAATATTTATTCTTATAAATATGGATAAGAATTAAAACTACGGAACTGAAAAATTTTATTGCTTGAGATTAGTGAATTATATCAATCATGCTATATTTGCATCTATTTATTTATTCGTAGGAATGTTCTATTAATTAAATATAAAATATGAATTTTTATTTTGAGTGACTATTAGTCTTCACAATTGAAAAAATAAATTAATTAAAGGTTTTTAAAGGCAAATTAAAAGGCAAACTCATAGAATAATTTACTCAAGGCTCATAATAATCGATATCTATAAAATGTTTAATTAATTTATATTTACATTATTTTCATTAATATATTCATCTGTTAATTAATCAAAAAAATTTTAGAATGAATTCAAAAGACTAATTATAGAGATTAAAAATTAAATATGAATAATTTCATATAGCATAAAAAATCATAGACATAAAATCCTTTACTCTTTTAATTTATTTCATATATAATTAAATAAAATAATAATAATAATGAAATACCTAAAAAAATTAAATTATGAAAGATTTTTGGATACATTAAAAAGATTTAGCAAATGATAATTGTTTCTCTAATTATTGGATCACTTCAGTTCATTTTGGCTTTTTTCCATTTCTATTAATTGAGTATAGGTAAACTTTTTATTTATTGTAATCCTATTTCTAATTGATTATGGTTCAAATGAATACCTTAATATTACCATGGTCTTGTAAAAGTTTTTTAGTTTTTAGTCTTAATTGAATATAGTTATTAATCCTTTAATATTATTTACAATTAAAAGTCAATATAAATAATTGGGTTCCTAAAAATATTAAACTAGAGAGAAATACCAATTTAATTCTACTTAAGAATCTCCTTTTAGTTATTAAAATATTGATACAACTCTTTAACCAATGATAAGTTTTATTTTATTTATTGATAATCTTATTAACTTAAACATTCAAATATTCTTTTCAATTATTTGTTTATCATTTAAAATTTTTTTTAATTTTTCTTTAACTTTATATTTGACTTAGGCGTAGAATCCATTCAATGAATTTGTTAAATTAAGAAGATTATCTTTAGTTTTAGAGATGAAACCTATAATCTAACCAAATCTTTTGAGGTTTTTTTTACAACTAGCATGCTTCAATCGGATCAGCTGCACATTTTAGACAAAACTAAGGTCTGGAATCTTTGAATTCCAAATTTAAGCAAAATCCTTTAATATCATCATTTTCATATGAAATATCTTAACACGTAAAAATTTATATTAATTTATTTAATAAATTTTTTATTTCATAATTTAATGATAATTGTACATCTCTTAATACAAAATAATTATAAATTTTCTATCCTTCATTTTTCATTTAAGCTTTAGAATCGAAATGTAATGCTAACGTAATCTCTTGAATAAGACAAATAAAAGTAATTAGTATAGATAAATGAACTTTCATCTAAATCTATCCATTTTCCATTTTTTAATCCATTTTCATATAATCAAATAATTAAAGATGAACACTCAAACCAAAATCTGAAATCTTATCAATATCAGCATTGAAACAAAAAATTTTTCAGGTTTTAAATCTCTATGTATGGCATTCATTGAATGCATATATCGTGATGCCATTATTATTTGCTTGATATTAATTTGATGCCATTTTGTCATTTAATTTCTTATTCTACAATAATTTATAATAATTTATAATAATTTCTTTCATCTAAATTATTGCTTCTTCATTAAAACATACAAGTCTTCCAAAGGGGCCATTCAAGCATTAGGTAAACACGTTTTACTGTATAAAAAAGCCATATAAACTAATAATATTAGGATGTCTATGATGTGTGAGTTTTTCAACTTCTCTAGTTAGAGGTCTAGTCTATTAATTAAGATTAAGTTATCTTTACTTATGATGAAAGCAGTGCCTTAAATTACTAAAATATTTTGAAGTTTAAAAGTCCTATAAAATTTTGATAACAATTTTTATACAGCTAAACACTAGAGAGGATAAGATTATATAAACATAAACCGGATAAAATATATACTAATAGAAGTTATAGTATATAAAATAAGTTAAAGAAAAAAAGGATAAAAAGGAAAAATAGGCTCATAATTTAGTGTAGAATTGTAAAATGAAGATTTTGAAGTAAGAAACAGAAAATCCCCCTAAATATGAATTATAATCATCTGATCTATAGTATAATTTAGATTAGAAGTCTAAAATTAATAATGTCTTAAAATTTATTTTAATATAATAACATCTTAGATTATCAACTTATCTCACCATAAATTTTATGGGGAAAAAATCTAGAATCATAAATAGTATACATTGAAGATATAAATTTGATTTTTTAAATCTAATCTATAACTGATAATGGTTAATTTTTGATCGAAGAGCCTAATATTTCTAAATGTTAGTTTTATAAACGTAGATACAACGTTCACAAATATAGATATTCGAAATTTGATGAGCAGCTAACAAGGAATCAAAAAATAAAATGATTGTGAGCTAATTAATTTAAAATTATAACAGCAATGTTTCTCATTTTATTATATTGCATGATAGGAGCAGCAAATGTTATTCATAAGAATTTTGATTCTTTTTTAGTTTTGAATGGATTCATCTTATCAAAATAATTTATTAACATAAAGGTTTTACACCTTAAGCATCATTAAGATGATAATTTAATTTAGTAAAATTATTTCAATGCTTTAACTTGATTTCTTTTTGATATTAAAAAATATATTAGCTTTAAATTAAATATTTAGCATAAAATAAATTTTATTTAATAGAATTTGGTAATTGTTTATTAATATAAAATATCCTAAAAAGATTTTGTATTATTAATAATCAAAACAAAATGAATGATTTAGCGTGCTAAATGCCTGAGGTCAGAGAAATGATATGTAAAACTCATAAACGGGAGTTAGTTGCAATAGATTTAGTCTCATCAGAAAGTAGGAAATTTGAATTTTTGTGTTTGGATTGTTTAGTTGAGAAAATCAATAATAATAATATTTCAACATTTGAATCAACAAAAATTAGAATTTAATAATATAAGAATAAAAGATTAGAAAAAAGGACTAAAGACATTGAAATAAGATAGAAGAATTTTGAAATTCTACTTCATTCAATTAATGAGCTGAAAAATAAAATTGAAGAAGCTTTGGTTAATATCTATAGTGAAATAAAAAAATAAATGTCAGAAGGAAAATAATCTTTAGAAGAATTTTAAACCTAGCTTAATTTCTTAGAGGATGTTAAATAATTATCTGAATTTCTTTCTATTTAAGAAAATGAAAAGGAATTCCAATAAGATGGCTAATTTATTGATGGCATTTTTTAAAAGTTTGAGTAAATTTTTAAGATTGAACACAACAAAACTATTTAGACTTTTAAGGATGTTTTATGGAATATAAATAATTTCAATCGAGATATTAAAATTGAAATAATGCAAACATAAAATAATTAAGTAATTTTTTCTATTTTTATTCAAGAAAACATCAAGTTTAAGTAGCTTATGTCTTAAACATAATAAAGAAATAATTATGATTGACATAGATTCTAAGAGTAAACAAATAGAAGATAGATTTGCTTGTGCCAAATGCCTTAGTGATCATTTCAATAACATTAATGATCATCCATAATGCTAATATAAAACCATTGAAGAAGTAAATTAGATATGGAATGATAAAATGAAAGAATAAGATCAAATTGTTGATGATTTAATGTCAAAGAGGAATGTAAAAAAAGTTAAGCTGTAGGAAAAAATTGCTAAAATGAATTAAGGATACATGGAATAATTAAATGATATTAGCGAAACCGTAAGAAAAAATCTAACAAGTTAAACAAGAGAGATTAATAAATTTAAATATGATTCTATACAATAATTAAGTAAGGAAGATTTGCTTTCAAATATTTAAATCCTAATTCATTAAAATTAAAAACAATAAAATGAATACATTGAATAAATGATGATAAAAGAGTTATAAAATTCAAAAATTATCGCAAGCAAATTTGAGCAATTAAAATGGCTTGATTAATTAGACATTTAATAGTCAATAAATATTTTACAGGATAAACCATGTAATTAATATTTAAATATTAGATAACAACCAAATCCAAGGAATTCTCAAACCCTTACAACAAATTAATGAGAGTAAATCAGCAAATTAAGAATAATTGATAACAGAACAAGAATTTTAGGAATTTATTATTTCTTCATAATAAATTTATTGTTAATTGGATTTATTTAACCAAACAATTAAATAATTTTAAGATCATCTATTGAAGATTGATTCGATTAATGATAAATTGAAAAAAAATCAAGATCATTAAAATTTTACAAACATCTACAAATAATTTTGTGATTATATGGATAAATTCGAAAAGGATTGTTTTAAATTTCAGAAATTTTTGCAAATGGATTAACTAGAGAATGAACTGGAGACTTTGAGAGAGAAATTAAGATTGAATATAGAATTAAAGGAGAAAGAATAAAAAGAAATGAAAGAATTACATGAATAAGCAATTTAAGATTTTAAAAAATAATATCAATAGATGATGAAGAAATTTGAAGATGAATGTAATAGATTTTGATATATTCATAGAAAAGGAAATAAAATAGAAGTTTAATTAAAATTTAACTCAAAAATAATTATAATTATAACAAGCAAGAACCAAACTTGATTAAATTGAATAAATTCAGTTAGAATCAGAAAAATAAAAAAAAATAGAATTAGAAGAAGTATATTTAAAATCAATTTATTATATTTTTTTAGATTCGATTGTTTAATAAATCATTATAATTTTCAAATACTTATAAACACAGTAGCTGTTAAGTAAGTGAATGTGGAAAACTTGTGGCGGAAGTTAATAATAGTGGTTGGTATTATTGTCTTTGTGAATAATCGATTCCAAAAACTGGGAAAATTTTGTTTGCATTTTAAATACTTGATGGATCATATTTTCATGTTGGAATAGGATTTAGAGAAATTATGTAGAAAAATAATTATATTAATTGTTATCATCCTGGATGCGGGTATATAATTATATGATAATAGAACATATGTAATAAATAATTATGGTATTCTTTTTTCTCATTCGAACAAAGATGTAGATAATAAGCAATTATGCTTCTTATTTACAAATAATGATATAATAATAATTGAAGTATGTATTGAACATAAATATATTAAATGGAGGAAATCGAATAATCCATATTTAACATTTGTTGTATACATAGTATCTATGATTAGGTGGATGATATAGATACATCATAAGAATTATATCCATGTGTAAGTGTTTATGGCAAATCTAGAATACGATTATTGGATAGTATACCAATTTGATAATGAAGAATATCAAATAAATATAAAAATATTGAAATATTTATTAATTTTTGTGGTTTATTTTGAATGAAAGTAGATGATAAATATGATTCAAATTGAAGCGAGCATTTTAGATAATTTTAGACAACTAACAAACTCATTCAGAGAAATATCAAAATAAGCAGCTATTCTTCATATTAAGCAAATCAAATCATGAGATTCAAATAAAGTTAATATTTATAGAGGAATCAAATAATATATAAGTGATATTTTTCAATTAATTACAGCAATATTTTATATAAAAAGCATAGGCAAATTTGGTAATCTTAATCAAAATATTAGGTATTAGATATTTTGGCAAAAAAATAAAAAAAATTGAGAAATAAGATTCAGCATCTCATGCTTATTAATTAGAGTTCTCAATTAACTTAGTAATTATTTTAACAGAAGCCAAAAACTGTAGATAATAGTTTATTTAATTAGATCATTTTTAATTGGATTTTAATGTGATCTTTATTTCAAGATTTACAAATAATTAATATGGAGTAAGGATATCAAAGCTTTTACTTGAACTTTTATTTAAGACATTTGATTCGAGACAATAAACCTAGGATTCTTGAAAAAGGAGTATATATTAAAATGATCATTATTGATTGTATTACAGAGTGGAAATGCAAAAATCAAATTTATTAAAGCTTGTAGATTTTTATTTTAAGCAGTATTTGTATTTATAGATTACTTTTTTAAATGAATCAATATTTAAAAATTGTTAGCATAATATAATATAATGTCCAATAAGTTGGAAAAGAAATTTAGAATAATCTATAATGGATGATATAGAAATAAGATTATCATTAAGATACCTGTATAATTTGAATTTACAAGTTTAAATGAGGTTTAAATTTTTAATGAACATAGGACTCTAAAGTTTAATATTGAAGAAGATGATTAGAAAAGAACAATAATAATGTATGAAGTAAAATAGCATAGCATGAAAAATAAATTAAATAATTTCAAAACTATTTATTAAGAAATTCATAGCCAAATAAATGAATAAAGGAAACAATATCATTGACTTCAAGATTCAGTCTCATTAATGGATATTTTAATTCTATAATGTTTTTTTTTTAATTTTCAACTACTAAATTTATTTTATTTTTTTATAATATGGTTTTAGAATAAAATAATTTTTAAATATAAATTGTAATGAATCTACTCTCATTTTATTAATTGGCGATTGTGTTCAATTGTAAAAGATTATTTTTCATCAGAAGGAACAATAAAGTACATCAAAAAGAAGAATTATAAAATTAATCAAATAGATTATACTTATTAATTTAGGTGTGTCAAATAATCAACATCAGGTTTATATAATTATTTCTTACGGAAAGGTGGCACATCTCTTGCAGAATTGACTCCTATTTTTGATGATAGATTTGATATATTCTAAAACAATATTTACCAATTCTACCATTAAATTCTTTTTATATCATAATGATTAAAATCCATCAAATCAAATGAAATAAATAAGCTCAACTTTTCTTCTATTTATCCTAAATTTTATGCTGTCAAGAGTTCTCTAACCACAATTTTAATGAGTTTTTATTAAGATGATCTAAAACTGATCTAACGCTCTCAGCACAAAAATCAATTAAATGCATAAAGCATTCAAATTTTACCATTATCAACCAAATTGGCTTCTAAATTCCAAAAAGTCTGTGGCATATTTAGACCACGTATTATTAATAAAAAAAGTTATATCTGACTATTTTGAAATTGATTAATTTAATATAGGAATTTTTGAAGAAGAGGTAAGCAACAAAAGGATCACTTTAAAAGCACCAAGTAAATTCTTTTTATTCAAGAATTGGATACAAAGTAATTATCAACGAATAATCGATAATATCTTCTTCAGAGAAAATTTCATATAAATGATGAGCTACTCTAAGGGTAAAAACTTTAAGTGCGTACTAACTTATTGAGAGATCATCAACCGTTTGGTCAAGATGAAGTTTAAAGTATTCTTAATGTGCCTAGGCATGAGGTACCTTAATAATGGGAGATTCATAAATTTTGAAAAGTTTTGAATTTAAATTTCTTACTCCTGCAAAACTACTTTTTTAGTACTCTAGAAAGAGAAAGAAAACTTTTGTAATTTTTACCAAGATTTACAACATCTACAAATAAGCAAAATTATAATTTAAAGATAACTCTTTAATAATTAATGGGATAGAGAATCTCTTTGAAATTTATGAATTTCTAAATATTACTGGAATCATATCATCTTTTGAAATTTCATCAAATTCTTTGAAATTATAAAGGAAAAAAGATTGATTACATAATTTGTATTGGAATTTATACAGAGGAATTA
>CAJJDN010000250.1:32703-48288 GCA_905182985.1 Paramecium sonneborni | reverse complement strand
TATTGAAAAAAAAATTACACTAGCAAGATGTAAAATAAATCATTAGAAGGACGTCTTACACCCTATTATTTGACATTATTAAAATCAGTGTATTAGCAATCAAGTAAATTTTGATTCATTAATATTTTACTTTTCATTTTATTCTATATAACCTTCTTCAACAATATTGTTTAGTAATTTTGTTTGTATTGAAGTCAAAATAACCTTTTTAAAATTTGTAAGTGTGCAACGTTGCTGAGTATTCTATTTCATTATTAATCGATTCTAATCCACTCAATCTCTTTACCTTTCCAATTCAGTCACAGTAATTATTTGATTTTGTAATATATATAATTCTCTATAGATAGTATTCATAAATTAGACTTATCATAAAAGGTTTTTCTTTTTTGTCTGATAAAACTATTTAAGTTATTTATCAAATAAATTTAGTTAATTTAATTTAGCAAACCTTAGATTTCATTATTTTTCTTTTTCTGTGAAGCCAAATATTTTAAATAAGGAGGTACAATTGATTAGTTAAAAAGATTTTTGATAATTGTTTTCTTATTGTCAGGTTAAAATTATATAAATTTTATTTCATAAAGCCTTCCCCCAGTTTATTTCATTAATGTACCTTTCTATATAAATATACTAGAATTGATCTCACAATCAAATCCTTTCTATGAACAAAAAATTAAGACCTCTTAATTGTCTTGAAACTGGTGATACTCTCATGCTTTGAAAATCATCTGAGTAACAATAATTCTCAATAACATTAATCCTTCTATTTACATTAATTGTATGGAATCACTTCTCATTCCGATCTAATCTATAAACCTGTATTAATCAGTTAATTACATTATAAGGATTAATCTAAACTAATCTCTTGGGGCAAATATAATAAATATTTCAATTAAATTAATGAAAAATCCTACTTATTTTTCTAGATCTTTGTAAATTATAATAATAAATGGCAACCATAGAACCAGTTATCAAATTTATAAAAAATGTGAAAATTAAAGGCTTATAATATATTCCATCTATAATGGATATTAATTTTACTACTAAATTAAATATAAAAATTTTTTCCTGAAAATTAAGATGAAATTAATAAAAGTAATAATCTAAAAATCAAACGTTATTATAATTAATGAATCTGAATAATAATAAATATAACAGTGAAACCAGAGAAATTTAAAATGAAACAGATTACCTATTTTTATCGAGAATAACCAATTTAAAATTAATTTGAGTTTAATATCTCTTTTGTTAAGATTATGACAAAATGTGTGCGTTCAACTTTATTTATTAATTGCTTGATTTCCCTCTTCTAAAATTTTGCTAATTGCATTAAACTATGTTAAATTGATGAGGGAAACAGAAGATTCCTACAAATTAGGAATCTCTAGAATTGATTTCACTACTATTTTAAATATAATAGATGAGCTTGAGTAAAGCTGTTATCAAGATTAAAATATATTATATTTTTTGATATTGAATAAGATTTCTAATAAATGGTTCACTTTCTAAAAAGTACTTCATTACATTTGAACCATTCATCATCAATTCTGGAATTATACATGTTATAAAGATAAATACAAAGCGCCAATATCTTTAATTCTATATATTTTCTCAAATTATTAGTATATTAATAAATTGTCAAATAGTAGAAACTATAATATCAAAAAAGTATATAATATCAAGAATAAAGAAAGGTTTCTCTGCCGATTAGTTTGCACCAAACTAAATTACTTAAAAAACCTGTATTAGCGAACTTGCAAATATTAATGGATTTATACCTGAGATATTTTATTTTTTATTGGGATATGAGTAGAATGAGCACCATAAATCTTATTACACCTTTTTGATATTGAACTAATCTTTCTTCTGATTATGCAATTATATAAGGATATAACCATTATTTCTTTAATGTAATTAAATAATGTTGAAAATCGACACAATCAAGTTATGAAAAATACATGATTTATTGTTCATTTACTAAACATAATAAAATGAAAGTAGAAAATTAAATAGTGAATTTACACTCTTAATCCTATTAATTTAGAATTGCTCAAACTTGAGCAATTCTAAATTACACATTTCTTATGAGGAAGTAGCTAACTTTAAGTAAATTGAGTTAGTTTTGTATTTGCAATGTGAATATTCATTTAAGAAGTAGCATATGAATGTCAAAAGACATTTTGTATGAATCAAATTTGCAATCGATTAATTTTAATAAATTCCCCTTAATCATAAACTTTTAACTGCCTAAATGAAGATAGAATTTAGTTAGCCATTAACTTTCTACTATTACTCTGTTTTCCATTTTTAGATGAACTTTATATATTTTATTTAGATTTGTTTAATGTACTTCTCCTATTAAACCTATTATTCGAAATGTGATTGTAATAAAAATAGCTATCTCTATATATTTATTTAGATTTATTGAGATTCACTCTTCTAACCTATGAGGTCCAATTGTATTACTGTATTTGTAGAATATGATGTATTATATTTATTTCAGAACCATCATCAATAATCATAGTTGTCAATCAGGAAATGAAGTCAACTTAAAGAAGATTCTAAGCTAAAATTATCACAATAACGTCCTGTTTAGGAACAGCAAATTTAAATTTTGAAAGAAACAGAAATAAAGATGATGACGTTATTTTGGATTTATATAAATGGCACAAGCTAAAAGTGCAACATTTACAACTTTTTGTTGATGAATCACCACAATAACTATCAAATAATTTTAATTACAAGAATTGGAAAATAAGAAAGCAATATTACAGCATAAAAAATTATCTATCTTAGCTTTGAAACATTTTAAATAATTTTAGTCGCATTATTGAAAGTACCTCCATATTGCTAGCTTAAACAACTTGTTATGCACACAATATTCTACTGTAAAATTTCAGATCATTACATCTTTAGCAAAAATACTACAATTAATGATATGGAATATTTTTAGTGATATTAGCATTAATCATAGAATAGATTATTATTGTTATTTTAAAAATAATTATTACATTGCAGACTGAACAAATTTGAGATAATTGTTCCAATTTTATAGAATACCTTTTGACAAGTTATATATATTATAGAATATGTAACAAAATTCACATGTTTTCCTATTTCCCATTCTAATTGCTATTTAAGTGGCACATCCTTATGAAAAACTAATTCATTCATATTTACTATGTCTAAATAGATGTCAGCTGGACACTTAAAATACGATTATCTAAATAACTATACCTTTCAGCTGAACAGCTAGCAGATTTGCTTTCAGGATCCCAAAATCTGCAAGCTCCATCAAATACTGCTCCACAAACAATCCCTGAGGACACGCATTTTTACAATCTAATGGATTTAAACAATTATTTTAAATTTAAATTTTTTGAATTTATAAATCATTGGATCTCCACATCAATAATCATTCATTCTGGACAGTAGATTATTTGGCATTTTCTTATTCAGCATAATCTCATTTGTATTCTTTGTTTTTTTCTTTTTATCTTTGCAGAAACCATATTTTTTGGCAATTAATTTTTTCCATTTACCAACTTGACATTGTCCGCATTGTAATTTTCAGCTCTTTGTGATCTAAATATTTTGATCCAACAATAAAGTTATTGACCCTTAGTACTTTTAAAAGTTTCTATGTCTCCTATTAACATGATCATCCTTATGTTTAATGGCGAGTATTCGAGTTGGATTTAGTTTGCAATATATCCCAATGTATTTCCAGTTACAAAGCACCATGTAATAAATTTTCAAAATGAATTAAATTATTTTTTTATTCAATTTTTTCTTTTTTTGACTTAGTTTTATAACTAATTCATTCTTATGTGACACTCGCTAAAAAATTGATCTATCTAAATATTGTCATATTTAAGGTTAAAATTGAAGATTTTGAAGTTACAATCGTTAAGGAAATAAGATATAACTACAATAAAATTATCAAAATTTAAGGAATATGATGAAATATTAAAACGATAATGTAATACTTAAGCACATTTTCCATGGTTATATATATGATCTAAAATAGAATAAGGAAAGTAACTTATAGGGAACTGTATTGATTGGATTGATATTTTGAAAGGTGATATTCCTTATGTATTAGAAATCAAAATCTAATTAGAAGATTACTTAACTTTTCCTTCAAAATTAATTTATTAATCAAATATCAAACTGGATAAGAACAAATGAAATTAGAACTGATATTTTTATTCCTCTCAAATGATGATGGGACATTTGAACCAACTTTTGAATTTTCTTAATTTAGAATTCAAAGACAAAGAAATTACATTACCAGAAGACTTTCAAGATTTGGTGTAAAGTACAAGGTTTCACTAATACAGAATGCAATTTGAAACAATTCAAATTCCAAGACCAAAGTCAGACCCAGAATCTACTAAAGTTTTCATGAGGAATATGTATAGAACACCACAAGATTTAAATTAAAATGATTATTGGGATTATCCTTGAGGTAGCATATTTTTTAATCTTTCAGAGTAATTTATTTTGATACTGCGAGTCTAGTTAAGAAAGGACATAGTTTGCTATTNAAATAGATGTCAGCTGGACACTTAAAATACGATTATCTAAATAACTATACCTTTCAGCTGAACAGCTAGCAGATTTGCTTTCAGGATCCCAAAATCTGCAAGCTCCATCAAATACTGCTCCACAAACAATCCCTGAGGACACGCATTTTTACAATCTAATGGATTTAAACAATTATTTTAAATTTAAATTTTTTGAATTTATAAATCATTGGATCTCCACATCAATAATCATTCATTCTGGACAGTAGATTATTTGGCATTTTCTTATTCAGCATAATCTCATTTGTATTCTTTGTTTTTTTCTTTTTATCTTTGCAGAAACCATATTTTTTGGCAATTAATTTTTTCCATTTACCAACTTGACATTGTCCGCATTGTAATTTTCAGCTCTTTGTGATCTAAATATTTTGATCCAACAATAAAGTTATTGACCCTTAGTACTTTTAAAAGTTTCTATGTCTCCTATTAACATGATCATCCTTATGTTTAATGGCGAGTATTCGAGTTGGATTTAGTTTGCAATATATCCCAATGTATTTCCAGTTACAAAGCACCATGTAATAAATTTTCAAAATGAATTAAATTATTTTTTTATTCAATTTTTTCTTTTTTTGACTTAGTTTTATAACTAATTCATTCTTATGTGACACTCGCTAAAAAATTGATCTATCTAAATATTGTCATATTTAAGGTTAAAATTGAAGATTTTGAAGTTACAATCGTTAAGGAAATAAGATATAACTACAATAAAATTATCAAAATTTAAGGAATATGATGAAATATTAAAACGATAATGTAATACTTAAGCACATTTTCCATGGTTATATATATGATCTAAAATAGAATAAGGAAAGTAACTTATAGGGAACTGTATTGATTGGATTGATATTTTGAAAGGTGATATTCCTTATGTATTAGAAATCAAAATCTAATTAGAAGATTACTTAACTTTTCCTTCAAAATTAATTTATTAATCAAATATCAAACTGGATAAGAACAAATGAAATTAGAACTGATATTTTTATTCCTCTCAAATGATGATGGGACATTTGAACCAACTTTTGAATTTTCTTAATTTAGAATTCAAAGACAAAGAAATTACATTACCAGAAGACTTTCAAGATTTGGTGTAAAGTACAAGGTTTCACTAATACAGAATGCAATTTGAAACAATTCAAATTCCAAGACCAAAGTCAGACCCAGAATCTACTAAAGTTTTCATGAGGAATATGTATAGAACACCACAAGATTTAAATTAAAATGATTATTGGGATTATCCTTGAGGTAGCATATTTTTTAATCTTTCAGAGTAATTTATTTTGATACTGCGAGTCTAGTTAAGAAAGGACATAGTTTGCTATTATTAATTCAATATCATTTACTATATAAGCATTAGATTTCATACAATTATCTAACATTTAATGGGTAAATATGATTACAAAAGAAGATTGTTGAAGATTTAATTTTAAAATCTCACCATTCTAATAATCAAAATAACAAATCAATTTTGCTACAACTAAATTAAAGAATAAGACTGCATCAGCCTTAGCAGTACCAGATTTCAAGTCTTCTGCATTATTTTGTTCTAATAAAAAGCATCAAGAACTTTGTGATAAAACAGTGTAATGCTGTATATCATATTAAGTTGATAAAAAAGAAGATTGTTCTTAAAAAGAAAATAAATTAAATTTTGTACATATGATGAGGAATAATCAAGTAATTGAAAATACAATTGTATTAATGATTTATCTAAATTAGGAGGAACTTTATGATAATTTCACCTTAAGACAACCTGAGTAATGTTAATGAATATTCTGTATATACTTGGAGAACATTTGAATAATGTTAAGATGAATTTGACGAAGTTAATATATATGTTATACATAACTTTTTCTTCTATTAATTAAATAAATAATACTTTTAATAATCAACTAATATACAACATGTATGGAGAAAAAATGTTCTGATTATAAATTTGAAATTGATTATAAAAGTATTTTAACAGATGACATAAAAAGGGCTAAACCTTGTATACATTGGAATAAGGATAATGTATATAAGGATTTAACTAAATTAAATATGTATAATTTTTTAATTGATTCATTGAATACAACTATGGAGAAGGAAGTTGATAAGTTATGTAAAAGTTGTAAATTTAAAATATATTGAATTTTACTATTTTTGTATTTTTATTATTATTAGCAAAATTAAAAGTCAGCTAAATTAAAATCTAATACTCAAGATATATTTTGTACTCAAATTAAATCGAAAAAATAAATAATAACAGATAAAGATGTTGAAAAATGATCCAATTTCATATGAAGAATTTGATGATCTCAGATAATTACGTAGAATGATAAGATAAACATATCATTTATGTTCTTCATAGTAAAAACTATATAATTCCTAATTCAATTTTATGTATAAATAGTTTAAAATTTGGTTTGTTATTTCTTAGATAATTATATAACGAAATATAAATTTATTTTATAATTACTATATCAATTGTGACTGCGAAGTTCGATAATACGTAATTCGATATAACAAACCTTTTTTGAAAAAAAAAAATTATAATTTGAATTCTTAAAATATAAAAAATTTTTTCTCTTTCTTTTTCTGTAATTTGAATTAGGAATGGGTAAGATCCTTTGTTTTTANACCACAAGATTTAAATTAAAATGATTATTGGGATTATCCTTGAGGTAGCATATTTTTTAATCTTTCAGAGTAATTTATTTTGATACTGCGAGTCTAGTTAAGAAAGGACATAGTTTGCTATTATTAATTCAATATCATTTACTATATAAGCATTAGATTTCATACAATTATCTAACATTTAATGGGTAAATATGATTACAAAAGAAGATTGTTGAAGATTTAATTTTAAAATCTCACCATTCTAATAATCAAAATAACAAATCAATTTTGCTACAACTAAATTAAAGAATAAGACTGCATCAGCCTTAGCAGTACCAGATTTCAAGTCTTCTGCATTATTTTGTTCTAATAAAAAGCATCAAGAACTTTGTGATAAAACAGTGTAATGCTGTATATCATATTAAGTTGATAAAAAAGAAGATTGTTCTTAAAAAGAAAATAAATTAAATTTTGTACATATGATGAGGAATAATCAAGTAATTGAAAATACAATTGTATTAATGATTTATCTAAATTAGGAGGAACTTTATGATAATTTCACCTTAAGACAACCTGAGTAATGTTAATGAATATTCTGTATATACTTGGAGAACATTTGAATAATGTTAAGATGAATTTGACGAAGTTAATATATATGTTATACATAACTTTTTCTTCTATTAATTAAATAAATAATACTTTTAATAATCAACTAATATACAACATGTATGGAGAAAAAATGTTCTGATTATAAATTTGAAATTGATTATAAAAGTATTTTAACAGATGACATAAAAAGGGCTAAACCTTGTATACATTGGAATAAGGATAATGTATATAAGGATTTAACTAAATTAAATATGTATAATTTTTTAATTGATTCATTGAATACAACTATGGAGAAGGAAGTTGATAAGTTATGTAAAAGTTGTAAATTTAAAATATATTGAATTTTACTATTTTTGTATTTTTATTATTATTAGCAAAATTAAAAGTCAGCTAAATTAAAATCTAATACTCAAGATATATTTTGTACTCAAATTAAATCGAAAAAATAAATAATAACAGATAAAGATGTTGAAAAATGATCCAATTTCATATGAAGAATTTGATGATCTCAGATAATTACGTAGAATGATAAGATAAACATATCATTTATGTTCTTCATAGTAAAAACTATATAATTCCTAATTCAATTTTATGTATAAATAGTTTAAAATTTGGTTTGTTATTTCTTAGATAATTATATAACGAAATATAAATTTATTTTATAATTACTATATCAATTGTGACTGCGAAGTTCGATAATACGTAATTCGATATAACAAACCTTTTTTGAAAAAAAAAAATTATAATTTGAATTCTTAAAATATAAAAAATTTTTTCTCTTTCTTTTTCTGTAATTTGAATTAGGAATGGGTAAGATCCTTTGTTTTTATTATGAGTGATAGAATGAGCATATTTTTTTAGGATGATATTGCTATCACAATTTTCAAAATAAATCTGTAAGATTCTCATAACTAGATTTCTACGATTAATAATTTTAAAATTAACTAATTCATTAACTAATATCTTTAGTCAAGGTATCTGTTGAAAATCAAGTAATAAAGAAAGAAGAATGCCTTAAATAAGAATTTAAGAAATAATTTAATCAAAATTTAGAAAAAGAGAAGATTCAGAAATAGTAATTAGAAGAGGCAATGAAAAGTAAAGATAAATAGTTATAATCTCAAAATTCAGAGATTCAATAACTTAAGTATATTTATAAATCTATCTTACACAATCATCTTAGTTTATTTAATAACTTATAATCAATCCCAAATTACACTGCTAAATTTATAAAGTATGTTAATTTCTATAGATATCACCTAAATATTAGATAATTTAATACATATATCCAATAAATTTTTCTCTTTTCACGTTAAGAGACAATAACTTAGCCCCCAAATTATATAAGTCAAAGGAAATTGAAAAAAATCTAGAGTGAAAATACCTTGCTTCTCTAAAAGTGCTGATTTAATTTAAATTTAAATTTCATTTTAAATTATGAAATCATAGCACAATACTTAATAGCCTAAAAATAAAAGCTATATATTTTCCTCGTATTTTTCCTTCAATTTTAATAAACCAATCATTTCATTTTTAAATTTGGTTTTCTCTCTGACTTTCATTGAAATAATGAAATTGATCATCTTATTTTCAGATATAGGAAGTGAATTATCTAATACATACCATAGCACCAAAATAAGTATAGAATGTTGAATCTTAGGGCATCAATGTTCCTAGAGAATTGCGAAATTTTTAGGTTAGAGTGTCAGTGTTTTGATATTTTAATATGTTTAAATAGTAGCCATCAAAAAATGATTATGATTGTAGTTTAATATATAACTGGGTTTAATTAAATTAATGTTAATTGATTAGTTAAATAATTTTTAGAAACTCTTAAATGGAAACTTTGTTTGAGATGATTATTTTATTTTTAATATAGGAAATCCTATATTTGTTTATGTTTAAGGAATGAATGATATATTTTCAATCTTTTCTTCTTAACCTAAATCAATTGATATTGACATAATAAATTAAACTTTATTAATGATTAAATTGTTTAGATGAAAAGATTTCTATTCGCATTTTTAAATTATTGGAGAGTATTCATTAGTGATCCGTTTTTTAACAGATTCAAAGTAATTATCTTCATTAATTTTAATCTTTACGAGCATCTTATCTTATTGTTTTATAATAACTAACCATATTATATATATTTACTTATTATTATTTATTTTTAAGAGTATATTTTATATAATTGAGAGTATTATCAATTTGAAGTTGTGGGTTCATATTATTTTATAAGCTGAGAAATGAACTAAACTTTTTATACCATTTTAGAAGATATTTTCTAAAATATCCATAATAATTCAATTGAAAAAATTTATAATGATATTACTTTTTTAATTAAATAAAATTATATTATGGATGTTTTTGGCTGCAAATAAAAATTTATCAGTTATATTAATTTTCTTCATAATCTATATTTTATTTTGGCTCAATATTTTCGCCTTGTTACATCAGCTTTTCCTCCTCTAAATTTTGCTATTGCTTGCCTTCTTGATTAAGAGAATTATCCTTTTTTTGATTTTTAATTGATTTAAATTAGTTAAATTACATTTCCAATTGTTAATCAACTACATCATCAAAGTAATATTTTTAACAAGAACAAACATATGTTAATATTTCAATTTAGAAATAGACATCTAAATGGATTTTGATGATATCATTATTTTAACATATAACCCCATAAGGATCTGTTTAAGGATGAGCATTTGGGGAAAAATTTATATTTCTTAAACTCTCTTACAATATTTGACCCTATATATAATATAATTTAATAATACAATTTGAGTCATTATTTAATCTTGTTCTTAAGGTTTTTGGCTAGATGAAAAATCATTCATTTTATAAATATATTTACTAGCTTATTTTATGAAGTCATTATTATATTTTTGTTTTTAATCAAACATTTACAGTTCTCTATTTTGTAAATGAAATTTTTACTTGTTATACTTTTTTAATATTTCATTTTAGATTGTAATTACCTAAGTCATCCATCCATGAAAATATAGGGCTTAAAGTAGAATTGTAAGTAATACACTCTAGTTTAGTTCAGAATGAATTTCATTGATAAAATTAAATTCAGGTGCTTATAATGCCTATTAATAAAGTTGTTTCATTTAAGTAAAACCTAAAGGTATTAATTCCATATTTAAGTAATCATGAATCTGCTATTTAATATTCTTTGCTAATTAAGTAATATTAAACTAACCATCAATTTCATAATGATAACAAATCTTTTATTATTTATTAAATAATCTAAGCATTATGATAAGAGGTCTGTAAATAATAATTTCAATCTAACCAGTTTCTATTTATTCATGTAAATCATTCCAATTAATTAAGTTCAATATAATATCAATGCTAGCTCTTAATTTCTATTTAAGTGTTTATGCTGCAATCTAAGAATTCTTTAAATTTTCATTATTGTTAGCTAAATCTTTTGCTAATTCATACTATATAATTTCTTTTCTAGAAGGGATATGCCAGTATTTTTCAATTCTAAAAATCAATTAGAATATTAGTACATTGTTTTAAAATATCTGCACACCATTCTCAATTAAAATAATTCTATAATTCCTAGAAATGATAATATATTGTTCTAAAATAAAGAGGATGGGATCTGCTTCATTATTGAATTATCATTCAATAGAGGAATTTATTCAATGTCATTAGATTTAACCTCAATATATATATTCTTTGGGAGCTAAAAATGCACACTTTAAGCTTCAACATCATATTTATAACATTATTTAAATTGCTTGTGAGGAAATGCCAATATTTTATAAATTTCATAATACATAAACTATTAAATTAATAAAATAGAATTACAGTATCATCCTCATTGAATTCCTGTTATTTAATTAGATTTAATTGTTTCCTAAAGACCTTGATAGGCTAAACTTTGAAATTCTCAAAAATACCTTACCCTTTCAAACTTTCCTATAAAATATAAAAGTTATTATTCAAATATTTTTAATCTCCTGAATTTAGATTTTCTTTTAATTCATCAAAATAAGTTTCTTTAGTTATATCTTTTGTTATATACAAATTTCTGTTAGGACTTTTGATAATTTTCATTATTTAATATAGTTGTGAAATGTTGACTTTATCCTCCCATTCATAAAGAAGGTTTTGAGTTGCTGATATTTAAGATTCCTATTTCTTTATTCTTTAGTTATATTCCTACTCAATTATTTGCTGTAATTATTCAATGTCTAAAACATCATTATATAAATCTAAAAAATTTTATTAAAATTTATTGCAAGTTGTTTCTAAGAATCTTTTATGAATGAATATATCTGGAATGCCTTAAATTAAAAGAATTAACTTTTGTATTAGATTTCTTGATGAGATTTACTATTCTGTGAATGGGACATTACGCCAAAAATAGTTTTATTCGGTTTACATATTCTGATTGTTATTTTGGAGCTGCCATGATCCTTAAGAGGTATTTTGTTCTTGTTCTGGATTCATTTAATTGTTCTATGAAAATATAAAAAAAATTATTAAATATTGAAATTCATAATGATAAATTCAAAAATTCATATGAAAAATAAGACCAGTTTTCTCTATTGAATAATATATTTTATTAAAATAATCAAAAAACTCAAACATGAGCATTGATTATTACTAAGATTTGCAATTATTTATTATCCTATGATAATTTTTCAAAAGAGCTTTTGGATTTCTAAAAGTGAAAAAGCTTTTTAGTTCTTGTATTAAAGTATTAATTTTTATCTAAACAAAGAGAAAACAAATAAAAATAAAATATTATCTAATAACAAAAGTGATTAAAATAATTAATCTTTACAAAATTATTCAAATTTAATATGATATCCAATTTATGTCAGTATTTTATTATAATTGTTTAATTAGTTTAAGAAATTTTTCAATTATACAAACTATTATTGAATTTCTAATTAAATATTTTATGATAGAATCTTTATTCATCTCTATCAATTTTAATTATTAGGGACTTAAAATACACAAAGTTGCGCAAATTAAATATACTTTCTTAAATAATTAAGTCATCCATATATCAATGAACTAACCTTTAAATTAGATAGGATAATAGGATTTGGTTCTATCTAATTATGGCTTTAATAAATTACAATTTAAAAAATCCTTTTTAAGAGCAATTCTTAATATTTATAATCACTTATTTAGTTTTGTCGTCTTATTTAAATCATAAAAACATTATTTCATAGAGATTTTAATCTTTCAAATGTATTAATTAATTTAGGTAAACTCTGAATCTACACTGTGATTTAGAAATACCAAAATTATTCTCTTCTATTCGTTCTCCAAATTAAGTTGATGAACGCAATTACACTATATCTAAAGTTTATTATCTCCAAAAAATAATATTAATTTTGTGTCTTTAAATGGATATTTCATTTATTTTATTGTTTCAAATTATATTTCATTTCTTTTTTCATAAATATCAATTTTAATATCTCTTATAACTGCCCCGCTATAATTTATAAGTAAAACCAAGCGTTTAATATTGGAATGGATTGATTCTAGACAGTCCTAATAAATTAGATTTAAGCCTTTAGATTTCTAATCAATTGCATTATGCAAATGAAAGCAATAAATATCAAATAATCAAAATTTTCCCACTTTAGTGATTGCCCTATAAAGGTTAATCTTTGACCAAATTACATATTTTAAGCAACTATTACTTGTATAATCATATAGTTTTATATTACTGATTATCAATTTGAGGACTTATAATGTAATTCAATATTTTTAAAATTTTTATTGATATTAGATATAGATTCTTTTCAAATGAAATCAAATTAGGATCGCTTCACCGTTTAGATAAGGCATCTATAAATTTTCTGGGATTAAAATTTCTAATTAAAAAGGTGTATAGAAGGATAATAAATGATTTTTAAATATAGAGTGAATAATTGTATTTGAATAATTATAAACTTTTAATATAAGTAAAAAAATGTATTCAAGAAAAATTTTAGATAATCTCAATTCTATTAAGCATTATTTGTATTTCCTTAATTTAATGATAAAAATCAATGAAAATTCTAACTTTTTTTTTTTATTTTTCCACTCTCTCTTTATCTTTTAGTGTATATATATACTGTCTAAAGAATATTATAAAACTTGCTGCTATTACAAAATCATCTCTTGTTAATGATTACTTACATCTAATTAACAGAATTACCTTAGTTTAAATGTTTACAAATTAGTTGTAATGGGTCTAAATCCTAAGATTAAAATCAATAATTTTAAAAATTCTATTTGAATTGCGAATAAGATAAATATGAATCTTATTAAGATTATTCAATAGGCTTGATTCATCTTCTTAATTAATGAATTATATATATTTATTGATTTCTTAATCATCCATTCATCCACAAGTGTTACTAGCAATCTTTAATCATAATATATATTAAAATAATACTTGATGAATGTTTACAATTCAAAGATCTGACAAAATTTATAAATATATTATACAAATTTCAAAAAGATAAAGCATGAAAGCTTTTATGTGTAAATAATTTTAAAACTTCATAAAATTATTTCTTTATTTTTAATTTTAAAAAGGCTTGAATTATTAATATTATTTTGAAAAAAATATACGGGAGGGGAGAAAAAATATGAATAGACTTGAATTTGAATATAGAATAATTTATAAATAAAAAAAATTCTTATAATTCTATTAAAAAAAACTTAATGAATATTAATTTAAACTAAATTTAATAGAAAAAAATAGCCTAATCTTAATAATGTAATAGTCATGTATACACCAGAAATAAGTGAACCTCTACATTCTAATTTAATAGAATACTCTGAAGATATAAACAAAGCCCCACCTTTATTTATTTGTTATGATATCAATAATAAATTACCAATATAACTTGAATTGATAAATTATATTATTGATGTTTAACCTGGAATGGCAAGAATTGAAATGTAATAAACATATCGTACATAAAACTAGCAAATTCCAATTTAATTAGAATATATGTTCATAATAGATAAATAATCAGTTGTAAGGAAGATAGTAGCTGAATTAGAGGAAGAAAAAGTTCTAGGTATAGTAAAAGAGTTGGGAAGTAAAATAAGAATATAAATATAAAGAAAGGCTTTAACAAGGAGAAATAATGATATTAAGTTAACAGGATAAATAAATAATTGATTAAAAAAAAGTAAGGTTTGACTGGTTATCATTAATACATTAATTACTAAATTAACAATTTAATTATCATTCATTTTATAAATAAGTAGAACAAATCATTGATTTGAAATGATTAGTCATTTTGATTTATATAAATTATACAAAGAATGATGCTTTCCAAATGTAAAATTTTGTGCAACTTTAACATTAATACCTAAATTTAACTAAGTATTAGAAAAATAAAAGATAAAACTTATTTTTGAATTTATAAAATGGTCATTTAATTTATGTACCTTTAAAAGATATATATAATTCTTATATAAATAAATTTTACTTTAATATAAATATATTACATACAAGTTTCAGTAATTATTCGATATGACATTTTTATTGTGCGATTTTAGGTAATTTTTAAATTTTATTGTATTTCTTCATATTATTTTTATGATTTTTCAATTTATAAAACTTTGCAAAAAAATTATGAAAGAATTTATTTTAAAAAATGAATAAATTTTAAATTATACTGAACTACTATTCATCTATTTAATTTACAAATACCATACTCTTCCTCTTGTAAAAATAAAAATCAAATATATATAAAGAAATTATTAATTTTATAATTTAGATTTTATTGAGAGAATTAAG